>SJJU01000582.1:0-83924 GCA_012932125.1 Conopomorpha cramerella | reverse complement strand
TTGTCCTTCACCGTACGAGAGTATGTATACATATAGAACGTGTACCTATCTTAATCATCCCACAATAAAATGTACTGCCGTATTGCCGTATAATTGTATGTCCTAATTGATTACCAAAGTAATACCAGTTAACACTTTCGTGCACACTGAAATGAAGACAGATGAATGATTATTGTCATCACGTCGACAGGCGGGCTGTGTCACCGATAGGGTTACGTACCGGATACCCCTTGGACGTGTGAAAGCCTTGGGCCCCCGGCTATTGTCTCGGTAGAAGTACTTGAAAGCCTTGTTGAAGCTGCTAGGGGCGGTTTGATGATGATGATAGAGGTTGAGATGAGAATATCCTTGACACCGACTTTAATTAATGTTTTACCGTAGAATAAATAAAATAAATAATAGAATATGTTCGGGAGGAAAATCAATTACATAAGAAAACGCGGGCCCTGGGTTTGGGTCAGAAGGCTAAGGGGATTTGGGGATAATAGCAACATGGCTGTCGCCAGCAAACCAACCCTTGTATGACGTCATACGCAATAGATATGAACGGTTATATTGAACTATTTCCGGGGCAGAAACCTATTCCACATGTAGCAAATGTATTGTGAGGATACTATAGAATATTATATAAAAAACCGTTCCTCTTCTTTTACGAAAAACGCAATCTCCCAATTACGTTACGTCCCTAAGGTTGCTGTGGTCGAAAAGGTTGTGTACGTTTCTATTGAGTCATGGGAAAAGATAACATGTAGTCCACTACTTAGTACAAAACAAAGTCATTATCTGCCTATCCCGCTATGGGATTAAAAAGGCGCGAATTTTTTTTAAATTTAGTTATTTATTCAAAGTGTTTGTTCCTGCTCTCTGTCCCTTTGCATGATTAGATCGTTCGATGCGATTTTATACATAATTTACTATAGACAGAAGCCGGAACAATAAATAGCGTTTCAACTATAATAGTAAATATTAATATTATTTTTTATTGAATACACACACAATTAAAACAACATATAAGTACAAATTAGGAAAACAATTACACAAAAAATGATATTAAATATACTAGTTTACAGAAATTGAAGTGTATCAAACAATAGGCTAAAGTAGTCACTCTGATAAATCCTAACCTAATAACCTATGCAATGAGTTTATAAGTATTGTAAACATTGTTTTGCATTGAGTATGGTAGGATCACCGTGTAGCTAATAGTATGTAGCTACTGTAACTACCCAAGAAGGACAACTATGGAGGGATTTCGGGAACATTACCCGACGCAATCACCCCGGGGCGTCTGCTATTATTTCCCATAAATCCGCTTACACTGTCCTCCTTCCATTTGCATAATAGCCAAACAAGGACAGCCACCATATTGGGGCAGTTTAGCAAACTATATAAATTGTACAGTCGGCTACCCTTAAGACAGTTGCAGTTGTAAGATCGGTTAACGTTCAATAACTAGTAATTTATTGTGTGCGACAAGTCTGGATTGCTGGTGACTAACTAATGGACTCGACAGAATGCTGTCCTGTCTTAACTATATTAATAACTAGAGGCTGATAATAGTTTATTTACAATACTAGTGGACTCGCCAGACGGTAAGCTAGCTTAATTTTTTTATTTAAAAAAAAATTGCATAACTTCCAGGATGACTTGTGCCCACCAGTGGATATAATTTTTTTCTTCCATAAGAACCTTCTGCTGCCATTAATACGCACAATACAGGAAGAATTAGCGAGATCGGTTCACCCGCTCCGGAGTTATAACATTACAACGAAAAGTGGCATTGATTTTTATATATGCGTTATTATACATAATCTAGTTAATATATATATCGATATATAAAAAATAAAGTCATGTTAGTTAGACTATTTATTTATCACTCAAGAGTCGTTGAACTGATTTGTCTGAAAATTGGTGGGGATATAGCGTAGAAACAGGCGAAGGACAAAGGATTCTTTATATCTAGTTTCTGTGGGATACGTTGCTATATAGAGGGTGTTATAGTTTGTAAGAAGTTTTAATACCGCAAGTACGCGAATGAAATCGCGGGACGTCCACTAGTAATCAATATTTTACAGCAACACACACACATTGCCTTCGTTCCATGCATTCCTACTGAAACTACTTAAATTGCGGTTTTCACCACCGGCGTATAAATCATAGTCTTATTTATTAAGTCTTCATACATACTACATTACTAAACAATCCATGTTGGCAAATGATAAAAACTTACAAACTCAGACGTTTTGATAAAGCCACTTTTTACGCCTAGTAGGTTTACATAGCCGGACTCGAACTCTCAAGCTACAGATCGCTCGAAGTCTACTAACCTACCTACCGAACACACAGACTACGGCGGCGCTAGGTAAATCAAAGTCCAAAATTGTATTTTGAATTTAGCGTCGGAAATTTTAATCAGTTACGAGTAAATACATTATTACAACGAAGTTAGAAGCCAGTGTGTGTTAATTAAAATTCCGTTTTCGGGATTTCGGACCGGAAATGAGACTATATTTAGGGACGTTGCGACAGACTATTTCAGTATCCAATTGTAGTTGAAATCAACTTTTTAAAACAATAAACAGGCGTTTGACCACCACCCTGCCTGATGTTAAGCAGTGATTTGGTCTACGATGGAGCACACTACCTTAATTTACCCGCGACTTGAAGACTTTCAGACTGTACTGCGTAGCCATTAATGTATGTTCATATCCATCTACGATGTATCTCCATCATAGACCACATGGCTGCTTAACAACAAGCAGGATAGTGGGCAAATGCTTTTTCACTGTGTTTAAAAAAAATCAGCTACCATAGATCATACGCACACCACGGAATTACACTAAACACTTTAGTCTAATATTATGAGGTTTATAATGTACTTGTAAATAAAATACGACGAACCTTTATTAGATTCGCTATGTACTAAAGGAGGCCGACATACTGAGAACCCGAAACCGACAAGCATGTACGAAGAGATGTATGAATTTGGAGGTTGCGAAATAGATTTGACAGGATCGTGACAAGTGGAAGCCCATGACCTCTGCCTACCCCTATAATAAACCGTCGTGACGTACATGTTACGACAAGATTGTAAGTCCGTGTGAGCAAAAAAAAAACGTTTGTGAAAAAATGTGTTATTGACTTACAAACACCTGAATTGCAAAAGTTTATGATAATTGCGTGTTTTTTGTGGACATCTCAGTTGGTATTTGTGTTACATCTTCAAGGTTAAATTACTGAACGCACTTTGACAGAACATTTTAGAGAGTTTTTTTGCCTGTGTTACGACACGAGTTATATTTTATCATGCAATTCCCATGGGAATGAAATATGCTACTGGAAATATAGCGGGGCACAGCTGGTAGGCATATATCATATATGTTGTAAAGTGTAATCAATCAAAGTGCCTCGCTTTTACAGTGAAGTTTTTACAGTAGAGTTTAGAACGATGGCGCACAGTAAAAACCATTTTCCCATTTTGTAAACGACGAGCGGTGAGTTGTCCAATTTTTTTTACGTTCCCAGTGGCGTATAAATCTCGTTAGTAGTGTGTGACGTATTTCATTCGTAAACAAAATGCATCTATTCGATTGCGTAGAAAATTCAATGATCGTTGAAGTTTAGAAGTAAACCATTAAAATTTACAAAAACAGAGCAAGCAGAAACAGAGCCAAAAAGTTCAGAAACATTATGAATATAAACTCATTTTTGTACAAAGACGAATTTGTTACTATCTTGCTATTTATTTTATAGTTCTTTACATAATATTTTAATATTCGTATTTCACCCTATAATAAACCGTTCCTATAAAACATTTATCTCAGATGTACGTTCATTGATACCTATGTATGTCTTGCGTTCCAGAATGCAGCATGCTCACGTTCCAGAAAAACGCAACAGAACTTCTTAGGTACATTTATTTCTTTGTGCAACACGCTACATTGTCAGCAACCTACCATTATTATCAGCTACGGACGGGAAGTCTACGATTTTTTCTTTCGTAGCACTTTGCAGCTACGAAAAGACTACGGTTTTATGCTACGCCGTAGAAAGCTCGTGACTAAACTACCGCATTGTAAGTATTAATTGTAATTCTCGAGAAATTTTATGGAATAAATATGAACTCTTCAACTCAGTAGATATTGTGAAGACCGATTTTGTTGTGGACAACAAATTATTCGATACCCGAATAGAGTTTAACCGACTGAATCACAGCCACTTATTATTCATAACACATAAACGATCTCAGGTTTATGAATACATATTGAAATTTTGTAGCATTAACCCTAACATTTTCACCCTAAAGTTTAATTTTTGACGTTGCGATATAGAATAAAGTTTCACTTATGTAAGTATAAAGGTAGTTCAAACCAACGCGTTCAGTTCGCGTCAGCGGTGGCGTGCGTGGTGTGTGCGTGCAGGCTCCTAACGTAACAAGTGCAAACTGCTGCTGCTGGAGATATAATAATAGTTCTTTATATCAAGCAACTAAATATACCTGTACAGATAGGTATCGGCCCATAAAATAAATAAAACATTTAAATACTACAAATATACATTAAACATAATATACATTTGTAGAGAGTCTGTGGTCCAGTTGGTCGGATACTTGACTTGTAACCGGGAGGTCCCGGGTTCGAGTCCGGCTACTGGACGTGTACCAGTGGGACTCTTTTTCAGAGCCTATGTACGCAACGCAACGCTCGTACGGTGAAGGACAACATCGTGACGAAACCCGCACACCACAAGGTGTGTGAACCCTATAACGGCGATTGGCTCACCCCCTGTCACGTTGGGTTAAATACGCTCGGCGAACCGTGGCCACTTGGTGGGTACTTGCTTTAGCAAGTGTCTCTGTCTACCCCTCTTTGGGATTAAAGGCGTGAAGTGTATAGTGTATATAATATACATATACATGCCAGTAAATCGGGAAAATACGATAGCAGATGACAGGTTCAATAAGCTGGTATGCTAACGTGCAAACTACGGGCATGTGTAGCTTAAAGTACCGGACAGATCATGAATTCGCTAAATTAACTATTTTAAAACGGTCACCTATCTAAATCCAGAAACCGCCTAAAGTTGCTTAACCACAGTAATCAGTCTCGATGCACCGAGCCCACGGCGCTATAAGCGCTGGTTGATTGTTCATTGATTCAAAATGCGGAGGGACCAACAATGGCAGTTCGCATAAATCCATAGGTTATTAAAATTGTAATAAATTCTGAAGTAACATTATTTTGTAAAGCTCTTTGCTTAGCAACAATTCAAAGCACTGAAAAAAATAAGTGTTCCGCTTTTGTTTCGTCGAAAATGCAAAAAAAATCTCTAACCTGAATAAAGTCTTTTAAGAACTTAATTATCGCGGCACTGTAGGAAACTGGAGAACTTCAAGTAAAAAATGTGTTTTTGGGGGGAAAATGTCTCAACTTTTATAACGAAAGCGGACAAGGTCACCGAATGTACTTCTCCTAAAATAGGTAGCATTTTCTTTTTGTAATTTCCGTTACGCCTCGTCTGAACGTTTGATGATTATTTGGGTGTTTATATTAGGTGGGTGGATGCGAGACCCATATAAACCCGCCGTTGTCTCCGCCATTGGTGAGGTATACGTAACGTATTTCGCGGCGAAAAAAAAGGAAGGTGAATGTTCGAGAGCTCGAACACGAGCAGTAGTTAACATCATTTCCCTTCGTGCTTCGGAAATAAATGTTATTTTCCCTTACCAATCGGTGAAGGATTACTTTATAATTGTTTTTTTTTCTATCTATTCTTATATTTACTTGTGGTATTCGGTGCGCACAATAAATAATTCTTTTATTCCATTTGTTCTGAAATGTTTGTAAGATACATCAACATATAAGTTATTTTTTTCGAACGTGCTTGCGGACAGTAAAAAAAAGTACAGAGTTTGTCTATGACATTATTAACCATAAATCTATTAGAATATACCGGAAGTGTTTCGTTCCACCAGTCTATAACTGTACCGTAGATCAGAAATAGTTTAGATTTTGACCGATGTAAGATTATAAGTCGTTATACAGAGTGGCTCATTTACAACGGTCAGCATGGGAAAGTTTTAAACTATAAGACATACGAAGGTTCAGTCTCAGGAACCATTTCGTCGATATTAGTAACAAGAAAATCTGCATTCATACATTAAAAAAATAACGTGTACTTGACTCGAGAATCGAGCCCGGTTGATTTAAATAAAAAAAACAAATAGTTCTAAATCACCCTTATAACTAGTTACTAACCAATTATGTGACTAAGTAGTTTTTTCCACAACCTTCTATTCCAGAAACCCTTTTATAAGAGTAATCTCAGTGTTGCCGGTTACGTCGTTTATTGAACTTACTCACGCTCCGTCTAGTATTTGTTCATCTGGGTAACTAACGGATAAAGGGTAAGTCATGGACGCGTGGACTCTGAGAACGTAAATCTCGGCTACCCCTTAAGTTGTGTTACTGAAAAAATGACTTTTGTATCTATACTAATGCGTAATTTATATAAAGTATTTTTTTTAAGGAAACGCGCATTGAATTAAAAGTTTAAAACGGGTATTATAGCGCGTAAATTGACCAAAGATTAACATACAATGAAGGTAAGGTGAAATATTATATTTTGCAATATTTTCATTGTAATGTTTAAATTTGTAACGTAGGCGGTGCAATATAACATATTATTCATTCATTCCATGCAATCCTCAGTTGAATTGAAATAATTAAAATGTTAAAAAATATCTAAGTAGGAAGACTGTTTATAGTACATAAGGAATGTTTTTTTTATTTAATGCTATTTATGTTATTTGTATAGTATAGTTTTATAATGTATTTTATTTAGGACATTAAGTTGTTCCGCTTTACGTGGAAATTGTTGTAAAAATAAACGAGGACTGAACTTTTTTATCTTTAATACTTCAGCAGATAACCATGAGACATCAGAATGGGAGTTAGAAAGACGTTTCCACAGAAATTTATTAAACGCTTTCAATAAATTCGGTATCTTAATTCAGTTAAATTCAATTTCTTCTTGCACTCATGTTACAGGAAAATTCTTAAAAACTATTTCGACCGTGTTTTTTTCGACTTAAGTTTTTTATATTTGTTCGCGGATAACTTGAAAAAAGATATTTTAAGATGATCGAATTATAAGGAAATCAGTGTTAATTTCAAATTAATGATAATAGCAGAATAGATAAATGGAGGGAAACTTTAAACAATCTTATGGGCGATTAGTAAGTAGAAGTTGAAGTCGGTTTTTAATTAATACTCGTATATATTGGTGGTCAAACGCTTGTTCATAGTGATAAAAAAAACTTATTTTGTGTGTCACATCTTAAATGCTTCATTGGTGGAAAGAGGATCCATCATAAGAAAGTTCACCCAAATCAATCAGTCCAGTAGTTTTAATTTGATGCACAATACTCAAGAAAACAAATATGGGCTGATGATGACTCAAGAAATTTAATGTCTACAATTTTGTCACTGTGTGCTTGTCAGGTTCATTATTGTTAATTTTGTTATCATGAGTAAGTATCGTCATGTTAGTTTACCCAAGTAACAGCTTGAAAAAATTCAGCAACCGGCGTCTTACTATACGTATTGAGGTATTCCGCAGGTAGTATTTTTTGAATAAAATCCAATACTGAACTGTGCAATGTAGGAACGCTAGCATGCGCCCCTTTCGTAACAAACAACCGGCATAACTTGCAGAACTCCTTCGCAATGTCTGAATTCCCGATGCCTGTGATTCTACATCAACATTTACGTAGTATGTACCCTAATGCAATGCGGTCGCATTTGTTTGACGGCAAAAATGTGTTACATATAAGCGATGCCATTCTCTTTTACATGTTATACAGAGTGATTCAAAAATAACCTTTTAACCCGTATCATCCTGTTTCTGTAGACCCTGATGTATAAAACGAATACGAAACCCGTTTCACGTGATCCCTGATTTCGCACATGTTTCTTTCTGTGCCAGTGTTTACCTTTTCCCATGTATTAAAAAAAATTGTACGCATTATACACTGTTCCCATCTCGTTAACTCGCGACCCAATACCGGATATCAACTCATCTCAAGTGTAAATTGTCAACTGGGACGTTACCACCGAGATGAAGCTTGTTGTAAGTAAAGCGCAGTGTAAAGTTGCTGCAACTATAACTTTTCCATACCGCTAGCGTGGCCTTATTCTCACCTTACTAAGTAGGCTGTTCTTGCGGTCGCGTCGTCGTCCAAGGGACCTAATATTTTGAATTGAGACGTAACGTTGCGGAATTTTTGTTATTACAAGTTATGCTTAATTCCTCAAAATACTTATTTGTATGCAAACATACCGGCACAGGAAATTTAATGTAGAAAATTCAAAGCAAGATGCAAGAACGAACACATTATGAGTATAACAAAAATGATCGGCACATTTCGCTTCTACACGAGGAATCCTCAAGGATGCTCATCATCATTTTTATGGATTTAACCATAGTTAGCCACTGTGATGAAAGAAACCACACGTCGTTTGGTAGCATATTAACATTTTAATTATTGAAGTATACCGAGAGCGTAGGATGAGGGGTTTCAATAAGGACACAAAATGGTTTGATCCAGCCTGTCCGCTTGTCACAGACGCCTACCGTGGCGGAGGATGCTAGACTAACTTAGAATATAGATGTCACTTTACAGTGGCAACGTCAGCATTGCCCTTATTCTTAGGCTTCGTTATCCTCACCGCTTCCCTGTACACACAAACATCCTTCAAAAATAATAATTGACGCTATTTCAAAAATCCTAAGACCCCAATTAAATGCTGTTATTTAATTTTAAATCCTCATCAGAAATATATATATATTTTATAATTCAGTCGCATTTGTCTCCAGAAAATTAATAAAATGTAAATCTCATCTCAGACGCAAAACACGGCTGTGAAAAAGGATCCTTCCTATTTTTTAATTTGTCTTAGGTATGTCGGACGTCAATCAGTAAGTAGTGTGAGTGTCTCTATAGAACTTCAATCAATAAGTCTGAAAGAAAAAAACAAACACCTCCGGTTTCGTTTACAAAATATGAAAAAGTTCCTTGGAAATATTTTCTATTAAATTTGCATTGAATATTCTATATTTCTATTTCTATAAGTTATATTATTTTAAATTCTTGCATAAAAATAAAAAACTTGTGTAGGGGGCATGTGACCATTAGTGAATTTCCCGGGACGTATTATATTATTGCCGAAATATTTTTCCAAAATAGTAGAGCTCACTTATTATACAACACTATATATAACATCCTAATTATTTGATGTCCTTGTAGGTGTTACGACGTCGATACTTACAATTTTTTCTTCTTTGATGTTTAGGAAACCATACATTTTATTTAAAAATGAAAAGAGACCAAAGATTTTATAAAAATCGCATATATAAACAAACATCAGCCATGTTCTTATTAGCCAAGTATTTTTTTGTACGTCCTCATTGAGATAGACACAGACGTATAAGTGTTGTAGTCGTACTAACGTTTTTGGCTTTATAGAAAACGCCGATTTTCATAATGAAAAACTTAACTCAGAGCGAAAAGAAAAAATATGGTTATAGTATTTTTTTATCTATTTTCGTATGTAGTAATAAAACAAACTTCAAAAAAATATGTTGTTGACGAATTATAAGATTATGGTAAATTATTGAGAAAATGTATACACTTAATCCAAACGTTTTCATTCGCAACCCACAGAGCTTTGAAATAAAATGGAAAGCATGGTTCGTTTCGTAGACGAATACTCTCTTTATAAAAATACTTGTAAAGAACTCAGATTATCCTACTCTTACATATCTTATCTTGGAAATACTCGTGAAATCCCCGTTTGACCTGGTTCGGAAGGAAAAATCTTTTCAAGTCTTTGTCAATATTTATAAATAATATTATTATAGATTTCTTTTTTTGTCATTTTTTACAACAAATTCCTTAAGGTTGACCTCGAATCGTTGGGACGGGCGGCTTTCGAGGACGTAACGCTGCGGTGGCGGTGGGCGGGCGGCCGGGTCGTAGGTTGCTACAGACTGTGTGTCGCCCACGGCAGGTACCTATTGTGTAGTTATGAACCTCGTTTGCGGTTGACCTCTGAAAGGCCTCGGTACTTCGTCCATTGTAATATCGTAGAAGTGTGATGTCAGCAGTACTTCTTTTGTGTTCGCAGCTTGTTAACATTTTGGATTGGATGCCTTTGGTGATTTATGCGTACGAGATACGTTACAGAACATGTTTATATCGTTTCATTTCACCAAAAGAAATAATATCAACCGTCCGTCCGTTGCCGCGGTCCGTTAACTGGTGCCGGAAAATTGCATGATGTAATTAAAAACTTTAGACTGAGATGTGTGTACTCGTAATGCGCGTTAAACTTTTTTGCTAGAGGGATTATAAAAAAAAAACATGATACAAAATCGTACAAGACCTAATATCAAAAAAAAAAAATAACACTTACTTAACATAACTACTACATATCCTCCGGTTATCACCATTAAACAAGTGACGTAATAGTTCAATTAACGTTTAACGTAGGTATCTACCTACATAAATTTAATTAATTTGTACAGAATCGTTTCCGAGTTGGTGGTGAGGCGCGCCACCGCAGTGTCGTCCCTTCACAAGAACCAGACCCTTAGAATTGGAACACAACAATGACTGACAACAGCATGGCGCGCGGGCAAAGCACTTTACGATAATTTAAAAGAACAAAGAACCGATTTCAACCCTTACCTACTAGTCGGCCCTTTGATTTTTTAAGGCATGGTAAGGTCCCCTCAATGAATCTGGTTTGCCGTCGTCAGATCCTGTTTTCCTTATCGTGGGATGGGTTCAAACATCTTCTTTCCAACAAAAAAAAGGATCATCAAAATCTGTTCAAAAACCACGACAACGACGTTATCCGTGATCAAAAATAAAAATATATATAGAGGCAGTTTTATATACTGGGTGGGTACATCTATGTCATAAAGGAGAATGAGTTTAACAATCCCTCTAGCTGCAACAGAAAACAGGCGAAAACGCGAACACGCGAAAAAGTTCAATATCTGAAATTTGATAAAGTCGGTTAAAAAATGAAGTGTCGTCGCTAAACAATGGACGCTACTTTGTTTTCAAGACACTCTTCACTGACATTTAGTTGACATCACGTTAGTTATATTGACTATGGGTATTAACTTTAAACTCAATTTATTCCGAAAAAACATATCGGGTATCGTCACCACGTCAAGTTTCTAAATAAATTTCACTAGAATTGTTTGCTTGTCTTAGAGGCCCCATCCTGTTAACGATCGAATTGAGGAACCTTATTTTTTTTTGAAGTCTCTTAAAATATTACGATCAAAGGCACGAGATTGACCTTGCTTCGTGGATTTTCATGACAGGGAAATGTACCGCGTGTAAAAGGACCCCGAGCAGTGGTCTTAGAAACGTTGTTGGGCTTCCTCAATATAAACAGATTTTACTATGGGGACAATGCGGGGAAAAGCAAAAAAATCTTTAATCTCCATACAAAATAGACAAGTTTCTACCTCGGGAGATGACATTTTGTATACGGACTGAAATTTTCTTTTTCATTTCCCCTCATTGTCACCATCGTAAAAGTTGTTCATATTGACGAGCCCAACAACTTCTCTAATAACATTGCCCGGGGTCCTTTCACACTCTGTATAGGTCACAGTGTATGTACCCTTGTTATGTCTCATAGTAAGTCCGTAAACACAATAATTTCATGTGCCGAAAGGGTGGGTCGTCTCGTGCCGCCGTCCCCGCCGCGGTCGGATCTTTACCCGATCGATAGTAATGTGAATGTTTAGAACGCGTTTTTGATTTATTACGCTGGATGTAAGCTTCGTGCTGCGAAAAGTTTATCTATGTAATAATAATAAACCTACCTACTTTTATATTTTACGTATCACTAGCTTTCCGCTCGCGGCTTCGCCCGCGTGGACTTCGGTTATAGTGCGGTATAAAGGACAACTATAAGAAAACTTATCATTCCTACGGAAAAATCTAAGTTTCCCTCGGGAATATCAATCCGTTCTTCTAATTTTACGTATGCAACAAAATTTCAAAGCAATCGGTTCAGTAGTTACAGCGTGAAAGCGGAACAAACAAACTCACTTTCCGATTTATAATATTATAGTAAGGATAGTAAGGAAGTATTATCACGCGTTGACGAAGCTTGTGCGGATTTTTGTTTGTACACACATATTTTCAGCATATTGAGGAAACTTGTGGCATTCTATTTCAATGTTTATTTTATTAGTAATGACTTCTTTAACAATAAAACTTCGTACTTACAATAATTATTTTACCTAATAATGTGTATATGTGGGCAGCGAGTATACTTCGATTATATTTGTGTGGACTTTTTAAGGCATTATTGGAGGTAAATACTTGGAAAATATTATAGAAAAATACTCATCGGTTCATTATGTTGGTTAATTTTATACGAATATCTATACCAGTATATTGTTGCCGTTGTCACTTTAGAATTAACGCGAAGGAATGGACGCCATTTTGTGAAAAATCAAGAACAAATGACTCTTGACTCATATGCGGCATATAGTCAAAAGACTTGTTTCCATGGCCCGTATTCTGAAAACAATAAACAGTATTTATTTGTGGCTCTTTTTCATAAATGCGATTAGAGCGAGACAAACGTTGTTCAAGCACAGATCTCTGCTTAAGGGGATATTTAGAATGCTGGTTTGAAGTTTGAAACTGACTTTGTGTACATTACTTTATTAATACACTAGCGACCCACTCTGGCTTTGCACTAGTTATCAGTGTTTCTCGCGTCAACATACGTAAGATCTAAGCATACATAAGGACAGATAGCAGAAAGTGACTATATTTTATACTATGTATTGATGAAGAATATGACGCATTTAATAGTTCTTTTAAAAGTATAACAATACCTTTCAATGCACAAAGCCATCAGAGCTTTTTTTTTGGAAGAAGTTTCAATCTAGTTTGGCCATTTTGGGGAGTTGGTATGAACAGCTGTATCTATAATAGTGTACAAAGTATGTGGAGATGCGTTAGTTGTCACTGAGGCTTCAGAGAAGAGGGGTGTGTCAGGATCGCATCAATTTGAAGTGCTATACATAATTACTGGTATACAGTGGACTCAGGCTGAGATACACGTAGGAAATTATACAGACAAGTATTCTACTCCTACAAATGTAGCGAAGTGGGATACGTCAGGGATTGGTCTAACAAGAAAAAGAACAGGAATTAGGTCAGTTTGTTGTTTTATTATTCATAAGCTGATCCGGCAAACTGTCTTTTGTCAATATACATTATTAAACTTCCTTCAACAATCTCTCTATCTGCTCAAGAAAACCGCATCGAAATCCGTCGCGAAGTATTAAAGATCTAAGCATACATAGGGACAGACAGGAGGTGACTTTGTTTTATACACACATCAAAACTGTCTAGGGATCAAGAACATTTTTCAATAAATCAAATCTAATCTTCTTAATAGGTATCCTACCTAATTCCCCATGCCAGTATCAATGACTTATCACCACATTTTGAATAAATTATGAATGAATTCAGTTTTTGTAAAATATCTTCTTGATTGCAATCTTCTAAAATGTACTTGATCCCTAGACACTTTTTATGTGTGTACTATGACATTCCTGTCCTGTCGTCTCGTCATTGTCAGTCAGTGTAAATTTTTTGTGAGTAGCAGTCGTCAAACACAACTAGACTTGCATGCCGCCTACCACCTCCAGTGTATCTTTTCTACTTTTTGATTTTGGATCCAAACTGTCACTTTTGCTAGTAATTTGACAACTTGGATTCAAAAATAACCTGCTACGCTGTAAGGGACAGAAAAAAATTCTCATACACTTTCATTCTTTCATGTTGTCCATTTATTGTTGTCTCGTTTTATTCTAAACGTCATTTTTGAATTGGAAGTCTAGTTGTTTTTGGTCTGAGTATCAACCGTAAAAAGACATTGAGTAAAAATAGAAGCCAAAATAAATAGGCACCTTCCAATTTCGTGTCAGACAAACAGAGCAATTTTATTTTTTTCATGACCGAAACAAAATGCGTGGGTGTAGGTGCGGCTTAACTTGCCACGAGCATGTATTGTGATGATTCAGTTTATTTCGAGATAAACGGATAAAATGGAGCACCGAGTCAAAGTCGGAGTATTATTTAATTCTCTTTTGAAATGTAACTGTAACACTGTTACCATTGTGCCTAACTATATTAACGTTAGACGAGACAATACAGAAAATATCAAATTATGTGAGACAGTCAGAACTAAGACGTGGAAGACTAAGTTCACAACCTAATCATTGTAATGTGTATTCTTTGACTACGCTGTACAGAGGTATTATTTTGTTATCTAATTTCTGGGAACTGTCTGTCCGTAGGTAGGTATGCAGGTTACCTCGCGTTTCTGTTTAATTTCACCATGTCATAAAGGTACTGACAGCATGAAATTGTAACAATTACCGTGATTTTTTTTATTAGTTTATAATATCGTTTGCCATTTTCTCCAAAGATAACGCTATGGTGTTCTATGGCGATCATCAATCAAACCCTCTTTGACGGAAACTTCTTGCAACAACTTCAATTTAGCTGTAAGCATCTGATTGGTTGGCAATGCTCAGACAAACTAGAAGTGACCTCCAGTGAAACTCCAAGGGAAATGAGTCTAACAATCACTCTAGCTCCGACACTTACAATCATAACAATATTACGAACAGTATACATTTATATCATAATAATAAAACTAGATTATGAATTTTAAACAATAATCAGACAAGTGTTAATGGTCATAGTTTGTTTCATTCACGTATAAGTATGATCAGAGTTTGATGGGGTATCTAAGCTTGAATGGAAGTTCGCATTACAGAACCATGTCCATACGTTGAAATTAATTCCATAGCTAACCGTTTAAGTTGCTGACATCAAAACAAATGAAGTCCGATGTCTCAGTGACTCTCGTTTCAACGCATCAACTACGTTACAAAAATAATATTCACCGTCCTCTTTGATGAGACAATAACTCAGAGTGAAAAAAAAACCCAGTGAAATATAACAAATGAACGGCTGCGCGCCGTAGCAGTAACAAATGACGTAGTATTAGATATTCGGGCGAGTGACATCTGCGACCGCCCGAGCTGGGATGGTGATTCAACTGTTGCCGCTGCATATGGCTGTCTCTTTTCAACGTATACGAACCGAACGAAACGGTATACCAGACTTGTTCGGTGAGTTTAGAAATGTCACATACAAAGTGCTACAGTCGCCAACACCGCAATCTGTCTCTTTTAATGGGCCAAAAAAATGGATCCACTATTTCTTGATGGTGCGTTTCGATCATATTTTTTTTTGTCAAATGTAATACATCAGTTCCAAATGCTTTTGATTATTTGAAACAAATTGGATAACTTTGACTACTGCGCTAGGGAATTAAAGACTAAAGGCATATTTTGATAGCATTTTCCATTTCACTTATACTAGCTCATTGTTTAGCGTTGAGTCTCGCAACTGGGGCCCTCTTGTTTGTACCGCCGCATCTCAAAGCAATTATTTCTGAAGTAAGAGTTTCCTTTTTTTAAAATAAGGTTATTTCTACACACGAACCTCTTGGCTTTCTGTATGCGAAAACTTGAGTAGTACTCTGACTACGTCGCACTGCACTTGTGTGTTTGAATGAAGTTGTGGCTTTTTGTTTTACTGCCGTTTTTATTTTGGTTTAATTTTTGCACATCGAAGATTATATTTCAGATATAGCAATATTGCTTATGATGGAGTATACAGTTTTAAGTAGGCAGGTACGTAAATACTCATAAATGTTGCGGATAACTGCAAAATATGTAACTGTATAGTTGTAAGTATATGAAACTATGTTGCTTTATGAATAACATAGAAATAATTATAATATTCACAGGAGGGATTGTATCCGAAGGTTAGTTTTGGTAAAGAAAAAGCTAATAAAAAAAGTCAAAATGAACAATCACAAAAGCCTGCGCCTAATGAATGCATTCGGCTCAAGATGACAAAGAGAATCATTTGGTGTGTACGAATTTCTAGTGGCATGATCACATATTGTAGGCGAACCATCAGGATGTGGAATGACTTGCCGGAGTCTGCGTTGTACAGTCTAGAGGTTTTCAAGTCACTAGGGTGAATAGATACTTAATAAAAAGTGTGCTCCATCGTAGACCACATCGCTGCTTAACATCAGGCAGGTTGGTGGTCAAATGCTTGTACAGTCGACCAAGAATCTGCTCTACCACCCTAAGGTTGAAACTCATATGAATGTCATTAAACATTAAGGTTCATTGTTCACTTGTCACAATATACCAACTCTACCTTATTGATGTTTTAGTGACACAGGAAGTGTCATCGAAACTGATAGACCATTTTCTTGACCGACCGTACACTGTATTTTATCAGTATTGATGACATTTCCTGTGTTACTAAAACATCACTAAGGTACAGTTGTCATATCGTGTGACAAATGAAAAAGAAACCTTAATGCAAAACAATTTTCATCTGGCTTTTAACCATGGGATACAAGACCATATGAGTCTCCTACTGTACATTAGAAAAGTGCAACCACAACAAACAGGTCTGTAGACGACCTGGTTTCGATAACATTGGCGAGGAAACTTGGTAAAGGAATTTTAAATTAGTTGTTCAAGTTGGAAGTAGAAAAGTTGGCGACGCTTTAGTAAGTTCAAGTTCACACTTCTTGCAATAGTTCCAGGCGGTGGCACGATAAATATTATTATACTGTATAGTCTGGAGGTCTTCCAGTCACGGGTAAATATATGCCTAATAAATAACTGCTCACTAGCAAATATGTGCCTAATAAATAAGTGTGCTACATCAAAGATCACATCGCTGCTCAACATCGGGCAGGATGGTGGTCAAAGGCTGATTTATTGTGGTTTAAAAAAATATATAACAGTCGCTACCCCCGCGGCTTAACACATGTGCGTTCCGGTCAAGTGAAAATATCAGAATTCTCATCACGTTTTGTTGAATAAGCTTGCTGAAGCGTGGGCGTTTGCTTAGAAACAGCTCCCGCCAAGCCAGCTTTGAGATTAAAAGCGGCGAGTGAGTGTATTGGTTTTATTTTATTACTATTAATAATATTATATAACAATGAAAAATGTGAAAATGGCCGCACCAGCAAGTTGCGTAGAACTCTAGAGATCCACTCTTCGCAATTCTGTGCTGAAGTCAACCAGCTTTTTATACGATTTCAGAAAAAAAGGAGGAGCTTCTCAATTTGTCTGTATTTTATTGTTTTTGTTACCTCAAATCTTTTGACTGTGTGAACCGATTCCGATGATTTTTTAATTTGAAAGTTTGTACCTTTATTTGAAAGTTTGTCTAGCAGCGTAAGCTAACAACTCAGTCTCCGGAAGCCTGGCTGTTTTTTTTTTGTTAGTGAACCGTTTTAATTGTGTGAAATATCTTTACTGTTCATTTATGAAATCAGTGGTCAATTTTATTTCTTCATAAGCATAGCCTGCGAGATATATCGTTTAGTTACTTCCGACTATGGCATCCCTGAGAAGACCACATATCTGTCGGTTTTTTAAAGATAATATAACTGTTTTGCATTAAACAAAAACAAACAAAACAAATATTATATGTCGGATAAAACACACATCGTGAACCATTTTGGCGTGACAATGTTTAATAACTCGATACTACGAGCTGCATGCACGAAAAATATGACGTCATCGTCCCGTTCCGCAAGCGAGTGTACTACTAAACTTGACTTTGGCGCGTCAAACTACCGTCCGAAAACCGATGTTTGAAAATTGATTTGATGTTTTTAGAATGTTGAACATTATAGATTGTTGACTTGTAGCAATGTCAAATACAAAAGAAACCAGTCGACGAAGCGCAATGATATCAACTTGTACAGAAAACTCCATAATCTATACCTACTGATCGATAAACTGACACATTCTACTCTCCACATACTCTCTGTTATAAGCTAGTATTTGAAATGTAAATAAGCAACTCACAACTTACCGTTTGCCGGCTGAATTATGCGCACAATGTGCCTTTCACTAGTACCATGACTGGCGTTTACCAAAACCGACCATTAGCCCGGGATTTATAAAGAGTTCTTTCATTTACACTTTGGCGTATCGGTCCTTTTTCTTTTATAAGGTAACGAAAGGGACTAAGTATGTGTATACGTAGGTATTTAGGCCTGGATTTTTTTATAACTTTTCACGATTATGATAGATACTACTTTAATTGCAGTATTTCAATATTAACGGCATGGGTACATTCGTGGTAAATAGTGGGCGGTATACTAACCAAGGTAGAACTTTGAAAGTTAGCTCTACCTACACGAAAGCAACCATTATCTTACAGAGACACTATTTTCCTGAAATTCAAACGGGGAAAATCTCTCCACCTACATACACCTCTAGCAAATAAACACATAACAAGACGAGCTTCGATTGGTTAAAACTAGAGAAATCGCATTAAGCGTGGAAAGCAAGCGAATTACTGAGGGTGTTAATTTCATATCACGTCTTTCTTGAAGCGTGTACTAATTATTTTGCTACACAATTATCAAGACGTAGTATAAAACAAAGGCGTGAGCTTTAGCTGTATGTCCCTACGTTTGCTTAAATCATTAAAATTACTCAACGGATTTTGATGCGGTTTACATAGAGTGATTTTCTAGGAAGGTATGATACATACATATAAGAGCAGGGAAACACAGTTAATAATGTATATTGACAAATAAAATGCCTGGTAAGCTAGTAAATTATAATTATATATGTATATTAAAATATATATTTGGTATTTTGGATATTTTTCTTAAAGATGAAACAAACATACACCACATTTACAGTTTACACGTTCACATTCGCATATTTCTTCATAGGATAAGAAACGTAGACTTACCAAAATGGTAGAAAAAAGAAATCAAAGAATGTTAGAAGGACCTACAAAATAAATGGTAGAAGCTGCCAATAAGCTTCTGGAAGCTTAAACAACCACGAAACCGTAAACATTTTAATACGTCTGTGGTTCAAGTGGCACGCAGCACTATATTGGTATTTTATCGCTGCCAAAATACATTGACCTGATGTTAGAAGTATCATTCTTAGTACACAAGGCTCAGATTCATTCAGTGCATTTGAAAAATCTAACTAGCGAACGAGACCCGAGAGAGCAATAATTCCGGAAGTGTTTTTGGCAGAAACACATCGCACATGAAGTAGGTAGAACATTTCAAAAACGAAATGAACACAAACGTCCAAGAGTTATCCTTCGCACTTGTACTTGTAATCTAATGTAACAGACTTGAGTTCGGCTAGCTAATAACTAACGCCTAGACATTAGTTAGTATGACGTGCATGATCATTTTGGGGTAGACGCCCCACGCTTGGTAGGCGGGTTGGCGTTTGCAGAGATGTTGTGGTTTAACTCACAGAGAACGCTACCACCTGTCCTCAGGAGAGATCCCTCGGTCGCTTCTTACGACCCTCACGATGGGAAATATGGGCTTAGGTGATGATACACATCTTTTATTCGCCGTCACCACACGGCACGGCACCGTATATATATTTTCGATAAGTATTGGTAAGATCCTTCCAGTGCAAGTAGGGCCACTGCCAGGGCTGACTAAAAAGGTATCTGTTTGTACCTATTTTATTTTTTAGTATTTGATTACTTCTCTTAAAATTTTGGTACGTATTCAAAAGGTCATTTCTATTTAAAGAACCGATAATAACCCACATAATCGAACTAACCGACCGATTGTATGCTTTTATTTCTGAAAGGTCACAGTGAAAGAGCAATTTTCGTGAGCAAGTAATTCATTTACAGAAGGGATTAAATCACGTTTTCAGAATAAATTTTACATGCTTCGGACTGGAAATAGGCTGATTGAAATATTTTTAACAAAGGATACAATTCGATGGCCCCAATTAAAAATGTCGGTAGTACAATTTTAGAAATATTGTACTTTTCTACACCGTTATATTGGCGATATTAAGATCTATAAACTTATACGTATATTATCATCACGTAAATATACCAAAGAGATTATAAGCTGTTGTGAATTTGAAGTATTTTAGTTTGAATATTCAAAACTAACTTCTATCTTCTCTGCTGAACATGTTCCGTTTTGTAGATCCAACTTTCTTAATAGGGGCTATCGAATTAATCGGGTAATTATGTAGGGAAGTTGATTGGATTAAATTTCGGTTGACCATAAAGAGTAAAAATTTTTTTTAAATACTTTTTTGGAACAGAATATCGAAAGCTGTTCGCCATGATGACTACGCATTGATTATTACCATGGCGTCGCTTATAGATATTGGAAACAATTAACAGAAACTTAAACAACATGTCGCTGCTTAACATCAGGCAGGATGGTGGTCAAACGCTTGTGCATTGCGTTAAAAAAATCATATTTAAGGTTTATATTAATTATCATCAAGCATTATCATTATCAAGCATGAGTTTGGCACATTTGTCTCTTTTTGACACTTGCTATTAGAGTAAGATGAATGTTACGGTGCATAAAGAGAAAAAGTGCTCGTTCGATCGATCTTTTGCTCACATTTTAATGGATGCATCTCGAATTTTATTAAGTTTATACTCTACCTATGTACATGTAGCCCACGGTTTTATTTCATTCGTAATTTGGCTACATACATTAATACATCATAATAATATATTTATTAATGTGACCTTACTATAATTATTAAAGTAATTAGTCGGAGACTTTAATCACTCGGGACTCCTTGTAAATTTTCTATTGTTTCGCAAATACAGAACAGTTTAAAAATAAAAGATATTCCAGAGCAAGAAATATAAAAGAGAAATGATGAATACTGCGTTTTGAATCAGAGAAAATCTTTGCAATGGATGCAGCAGATCCGAGAAATATTTAGCATAAAAGTTGTACAGGACAAATACGGAGTTCATAATGTTCCTCCATTCCTTTGTGAATATCAGTAAAACCTATATTCGATTTCTGTGTATAAATCGAATACTAAAATAAAAATATTAAATATCAGGGATACAATTTTGTATGCAGTGTTACACAGAAATATTTTTAAGCCTTAATCTTTCAGCATTAATGACACCGGACAAAAAAAGTTATCTACCCGTACACACAGCTGAATTTCAATTTTAAGCGAATTCATAAAATGAGGTTCTCAATTCGACCGTACTTTTTAGGTTTTTCAGAGAAAACTTATTTATAACTTTACTAGTGCTTTTTGTAGTCGTTTCTTTTTATCCTTAAAATTATTGTGTGAAGAATCTGAATTCTACAGAAACAGTAGACTTCGCCTTAAAATGTAAATGTGTTTCCGAATCACCGTGTTGTTTAAGTCAAGTAATATCAGCTGAGCTGGTGGCTTCGAGTAGCTTGAAAACATCAAACAGCAATATACAACAACTATATAAGTTGATCACTTACTCGTTTGACACCAGCTGTTCGTCATTAGTAACCACTAAGAGGGTCGCACTGCAGTTGCCCCCGTAATAGCCACACAAACAAAATCAATAAACAAAAAGCTGGATCCCGGTGGAGTGCTCAGAACAGTAGCAAATGGAGTTTCCTGGATAAACGGAATGCAGCAGTAGAATGTGATAAGTTATGTATGGAATTTTGTCGTGAAAGAAATTGTCACGAATAGGTAACCTTGTGTAAAATTTAAACTCATCATATAAGAGGTTGTCTCCTTCCCTCATGGCGAGATGTACGTATTTTTAATTAATTATCAATGACACATACTACTGCCTAATTCATAACGGTATAACAGACCTTTTATATTGACATGAAATTATTTAAATGTGAAACACCTATTTAGGTATATTACACTACTAAGTTATTCGGAAACTGTAAAACAGACTTTTTTTAAAGAGACGCGACGGGTCCTTATTTAATAAGTTAGGCGTAATAAACATCGTGCAAACTACGAGGGTAAGCTGAATACTTATCTTTTTTTGATTTCGCGCCGTAATACCCGGTATAAACTCTTGCATGTAAAAAATACTGACAAGGAAAAAATACCGATGATGTATAAAATCAAGTTCCAAGTACTCGTGTTAATACCAATTACATAGTACCGGATCGCGTCAGAAATTCAGATACGAGTTTTATCCCAATAAAATATTTATCACGTGAAAATGTTTTACAGAATCCGATGCACCGCGACGGTATTTTGATCGGGAAGTAGAGGGATTTCCGCAAATTTAATTTCAAGATTGAAGTGAAAATGCGCAGGTCTCAGGTCGGATTTTAAGTTGATGCGCCGCTAGGCTCCTCTTCTAATATTACATTTGCGTTCCGGTGCTGGCGTTTTCCGTAACTCTGACTGATTTCTCCTTGGAAATTCACTTTGTATTTCCCCCTTACATATGCAAAATGTTTGTCACGACGGCTGAATTGTAATTGGATTGCATGCTGAACTGGTTTGACGTTTTAAGCTCTATTTTAAAATGTATTCCAGCCTTAAAATGCATGCTATTCAGCCAATTAAGTCGCAAACATTTCAGTCTCTTGGTCTCCTTTCTTGTGTGAACAGGAGGTAAAACTATTTGTTGGTTTGCTTTGAAACGACACTCACATTTTTCAGTACAATAAGGCTGTTATGATTGCAACGGAGTCTGGTGTGTACATTTTTCTTATTACTAAAAGTTATTATGTTACAAAGTGCACAAACAACATCGCGAGCATTCTGAGAACTTTTTTTTAGTTCATAAAGTTATTATGTTATTTCATTGATATTTTTAGTCATATCTCCTCTTCCCTATCTATTCATGGGTTAAAGTTAGACGTTCACCTATGAAAACTGCCGCCAGATGGGAAATATAGCGTAGGTGATACTCCAAATAAGGTTGGCCCGGAGACACCATAAGAACGAATGCTGGTGGAGAAAGGCAAAATAGTGTGGTCGTGGTGTGCCTTGGAGGAGGCTAATGTCCAACAGTGCATGTCATTGACACGATAATGAATGAAAAACATAATAATAATGTACACTGTGAAACAAAACTCAATTAGCCCGAGTTAAATGACAAGAAATGAGAAAAAAGTTTGCCCCTCACATCAGCTTTCATAACTAAATTTTCAGTGCCAAAGTGCTATTTCGCTCGTATAACACAAACAAGTAACGAAACAGCTTTACGAACTCCCTTTATATTACGCAAGTTGTCGTTGAAAACCATTCGACCGGATGTAAAGGGGACGAGTCAGAATGGCAAACAAAAGCCCCTCTTTGCAGCGGACTGCTTTTTTCGGTGAAAAAAAAAACTTAAATCAGACTTTATAGACGCGTACGCTGTACAATGGGCTATTCAAAATGTTTCAGCGGGCCAATCCTGCAGTGGTAACACAGAGGGTCAAGACTTGAGACTTGACTTGACATGCGACTACTAATGGATGAGAGAGCTGAGTTTATATTTTTGCTACGCGAATGACGTGATTGGCGTCATGTTATGACCAGTCAAGACAGTACTCTATCAGTTTTAATATTTCCTTTGTCACTAAATTCATCAATAGGGTACAAATGTAATATGTATTGTGACAAGTAAAAATAAATATTATTGTAGTAGACCAGATTATTGTACGTATTGTACACAGTAGAATTCTGTAAAGCACCCTGAAGAAACATTACCAACTCTGAACTCTATACAACTGAGACAGACAGTTAGACACTTTTGCATAACGTACCTATACATTCTGTAATTTTTGGAAAGAGAGAAAATTAATTTTAAACTTTCACGGAATTCGCTTACCACATCCGGGAATGGAAACGAATAACACGTTGAATTAAAGTAAGTTACATGTTTTTGTGTTTAATTTACCAAGTTTGTTCAAAGTAAAGAGTTTTATATGTTTGCTGATTCAAAACACGTGTGTGGCAAAGGGATTAAAAAAGATTGAATGGTTCTCCATTTTTTTTTAATCGGTTTAATTATGTCAGTTTGATGTGTAACATATTTTGGTATTTTTTTATATATAGTTGTTTTGTAGTAGTAATTTGGTAATGGCGAACAGAATAAATGTGTCACCAACCCAGCCCAACTTTTCAGCTCTCCGCTTTCCCAGCTCATTTTTTTCATTCCCGATAATGACAAAACACAAGTGAACAGGAATTAGCGAAATCGCTCCAACCGTTTACACGTGATACAGTAACCAAAAGAAATAGATGGATTTTTATCTAAATGAAACTTATTTTCAACGAAATTAATGTTTCTATAGTAACAAGAATTTATATATATATTTACGAATTTACTAATTGGATAGGTATGGGATCGTCAATAATATCTTTCTGTATAAAAATACAATAATTTTCGGTATCGAGCAGAACATCCACGTCGAAGCTCTGAAATGAAAATGATTATTCATCGGAAAACATGTTGCTAATACAAAATATTGGTTTTCAGAACGAGGTAAAGCTAAAAATAAATTTAGGTAACAATATATTTAGTAGCAATAATATACCTACACCGATGTGTATGGTTCCTAAAGTGGTGTAGTAAGAGGCAGTTGCTAAGCCTACCAATTTCTAAGCGTCTTTGACCCAACGTGGTTGGGAATTACCTCATGGTATGGTTTCAACAAATGAACAAGAATCTGATGTTAATGATGATGGTTTCAACACGATTTTTTTCATCAACAGCAAAGAAAATACTCTTAAAAAGTAAGTACGGTCTAGATTCCATAAGTTCCCATTTGCAGGTCTAAAACCATCAACTAAGCCAAAGCCACCCCGTGTATAATAGAAGACACTGGGAACAGTTCATGTAATATGTTGAACTATCACGCATATAAAAGTCTAAATAAATGTGGTTCAGATGACTTCAGACACCGTTTACTTCAATTAGTCCTGGGTGGTATGCAGCCGAAGTTGACTGACAGCCTCGCCCCCATCTCGCTATGGATCATTATCCATATTTAATGCTTTGAGTGGATTCTTGTGTACTGTACTCATAATAGAATCCGATGTAGAACACAGTGGGAAGGTAATCTAATTTAAGTACTTTTTTTTTCTTAAATAACTTATTCAGAAATGTCAAAGCCATATCAACACTGACACTTTGGGCAGAAGTACTTTGCAGCCAGTAAGGTAAATGTTCTATTGCTTGACTCAGTTCAAATCCATCCGTTTCTGGTTTGGAAATAAATGTCATTTTGCAATACCATTAGGTAATTCAATGCACCTGATGTACAAAAATAACATTATCGAAAGTAATGGCAAATTTTGGATACTTTCAAGTGGGGTGGGAAAAATCCCACGAGGAAAAACACTTGCATTACCAAATAGACCAAATATAATCCTTCTTATAATATTATAAATGCCAAAGTTTATTTTTTATAAAATGTAAGAAAATATTATCAGGGTCCCTTACTTCTTCACGGAAAAAAGTACTGAATAGATTTTAAAGAAACTTGGTAGGGAGATAGATTTTAACCTTTTTAGGACATATGCTATATTTCATAGCCATGTACAATATTTGTTATATGGTATATTTCCAATGATTACCGCGACTCATGTTAGAGCCAGGTTTTACAATGGCCTCCAAGATAGATCCGACCAAAATCAATTACGACTCGGCTAGTCTTTTGTCTTGGATCACACGAAGTTTTTATAGAAACCTACTGCACATTCCCAACGCCAAAACAAGGTTAAAGAGACTGATAATAATACGATTACATTAAATACTTTGAAAGAAATACAAAACATCCCTCACAAGCTTACAAGTACTCACAACAAATGTACATGTGTGAAGCATTTTATCGGAGGTGAGAATTGTATTCGCAGTCGTCTTAATGCACACATTACTGTAGAATAATTTCCCTTCGTTTTCAATCCGTTCATCTCCCCCACTCAATAGAAATGCCCACATTAACATGTTACGAATAACTCTGTGGTACAATTCTCGAATCTCAGCGAGGCACGCGGAACGTCCAGCTGTCCCGTTCATGGCGATGCGGAATGATAGAGACAGAGGTATTCGATCTACGAACTTGATGCGACTACGTTCGAAATCAAAGAGCAGAATACGCAACCTGAACATAACTACAATTGACGGCCGATTTGCATTTAATTCACTTGCTGCATGCGGAGACCAAGATTTCCATTGAGTGCGCGGTTTAATCAAATCACAGATCACAGTGGCGTGCAATTGGAGAGGCCTGTGTCCAGCAGTGGACAAATACTGCTATGTCCGTGTATAATATTATCGATTGATGTTTTTTTTTTTATAATATTCCGGGAAATGTTCGGAGTTTCATGTATCAGGAATGAGGAGATACCCTGCCGCGTCTCAGCGACAGTCACTAAAGTGGCAGTGAGCTGAACCCATAGCTCAAAGGACCGGTAGCCGATGGGGTCCGAAAGTTCTAGAGTGGGGGCTACGAATGGGAAGGAGCAATATGGTTAATATTCCTCCAAAACGATTTGATGAAGACTTCGGAAAACAAGTAAGACATAAGAGCGATCGTCTTGTCGTACCTTGGAGGAATGCCGTATGTATAGCCGTGTGTTGTCATGATAATTATGACAATTAAAGTCCAACTAAACCCCAACTGTCAGGATAAGAGCACCTAATAAGAGGCGTGATGTCTCCAATTATGTCCTGTCCACCCCATTTAGGGATTACCAACCCACAATGACATGAGTTTATGCAGGTGTGTTCATTAATGTAAGCTCCCAAAATGGAAAAACCGTGCGAAATGTATGAACTGTCACAATGTAATATTTATGTAGAGTTACGTATTTGCTGTTTATGCAAATACAAGTGTATTTCTCAATTCGATCATATACACACATCAAAAGTGTCTAGCTAGGGATCAAGAACATATTTAACTCTAAAAAACATCTAATTTATATTAAATTAAATCTAATCTTCTAAAGCCGGCTTCATCATAATGATGTATAATGATGGCTTATAAAATAAACAAGATTAAAAAAAAAATCTAATCTTATGGTTTGGTCTCCTACCTAATTCCCCATGCCTGTTTCAATGACTTATCACCACATTTCGAATAAATTTTAATTATGAATGTATTCAGTTTTTGTAAAATATTTTCATGATTGCATCTTCTAAAATGTACTTGATCCCTAGACACTTTTGATGTGTGTATGTACTATATGCTGTATGCTTTTATATGTGTGTATGCTTTTTTATATTTCTTCGACAATAACTGCGTCGTTTATGAACCGTTTCTTTTTTTGTTGGAATAATAATATTTCCAAGGTGGCCCCATGATAAGGAAATCAGGGTTGGATGATGGCAAACACGACAAAACGAGGGGATCTTTAAGTAATTGTATGCGCGAACGGCTAGAATTGTATGAAATCTGTTCTTTTTTTTAAATTATGTAGGTATTTCTCAAACTACGATTTTTAAAATTACCTGAATTGGTTATAGTCGGTTTTTTTCTCCAAAATTGATGAAATGATAACAGTTCTGTTAACTCCTTTAAATAACTTGTATGTTTATTCTAAATGAGCGAGATACAGCAAAATAAAATCAAAGGCTGCCAAGTATTTTCTAAAAGCTAATGAACTTGTACCGACCGAACTTCTAGTGACAAAATAGTTTGATAATAACGCAATACCTACCTAGGTACGAAGCCCGCAACATTCCAGAACTTTAGAGATACAAACGATTTCTCAAGTTATCCCAGCGGTTTATCGAATGACGTATTTTAATTAGTATAATACAATTCCCGCTGAGCGACCTCGAGTGGGAGACCGTCCTGGCCGCCCTTGGCTATGCATAGCAATTACCCCCGGGTGTTCACTTTCCTTTGATTTCCTATTCATAACAGATAAAACTAGTTGTTCGTATTATAGTAGCATTGTTCATACTAGGCAATAAATAATAATCTGACGGGACACTTCACACAAGAAAATCGGATTGGAATCTAACTAAAATTACGAAAGTAGTTCACCAATATGGAAATATACAACTCTCGTGTAGTTGTTTGGTAGCGAGAGATTTTTCGTCAATTCTGAGAATAAGGCGTAAAATATTTTTAATGTAAGTAATTACCACGTTATTTTTTTTTTCGACAATTTTCTCAATTCATTAGAGACGGAATTAACAATACTTATATATGTAGTAAAAGTCTTCTTTAATCTGTCCTCATTTTATACGCAAAAACAACGATAACCGATTCAGATAAATATTATAATATTCTCATGTCACATTCGGCAGAACAAAAAAAATACGAAACTTATTGACGGATTTTTATATCTGTAGGTAATTCCAGAAATATCGGAGAATGGTCGTTAAACCTTAATGAACACGTGGATGAAGTCGGAAAGTGGACACCGGATCTCGTTAAAAAGAAGAACAATGAAAACAACAACAGATTATGTCCTATTCTACAGTCGGCAAATAATGGTCTACCACAATAAGGTTGAAAATCGTTGTCGATATCATTAGACATTACGGTTCATTTTTTACTAGTCACAATATAACAAGTCTACATTAGTGGTGTTTTAGTGGTACAGGAAATGTCAGTGTAACTAACAGGTGTGCAAAAACATTGAGAAAAGATGTTTTCAGTTCATTCATAAAACGTTTTAAAAAAGGGTCTATACAAGCTCAATTGATTACACAAGCAATGGCCGTTCCTTTCCTTCACCAGCATTCAGTTGACATCACGATAACGCCTCAACGTTAGTTACAATGATTAAGTATGGATAATAATTATCAAATATCTACACCTAATATATATAAAGCAATGTACTTTAAATTATCTTGACCACATCAGACTAACTTAAAGGCGTAGATAAAATCTATAGTAGGTTTTTGTGCCACAGATACTATGTACGAATATATATAGTTATGTATCTATAAACTCATAGTATACTTGTTAGATTCGTGATTTTCGTACACAGGATAAAAAGCACTTTTTAAGAGATTATGGAAAAAATTACAAACACACAAAATATGTTTGGTATTGTTTCCCCAATGAAAAACAACAAAACATATATTCATTTCAAATCCTTAAGGGACGGGAGCTTTTATAGACTTAAGTGTCTTTCATTTAGGTCTCTACTATCCTGACAATTCGGTTGAGATCGGTTTTTGTGATAAGTGTCTAAATCTCCTAAAATTCCCCAAGGATCGTTTAGGTATTGTAACTTACACAGATGTAAAATAATGATAGATATGAACGCAAAATTTTGGGTATTTTTACTCATTCACAGAAAGTACTTGGTCACTTAGTCACTTAAGAACGACATTACAATATTTGTTCTCTACTACATATGGGCATATGTCTGTGACGTAATTATACGAGTCGTTAATTTCTTTTATTCCGTCGCAAAATATGTACATTTTTCAGGGATTGTATTGTTAATTCTCGGGAAATATTGTTTCCTTATTTAGCGTTACAATACTTGACTGTACCGAAACAAGAATAATTAAACGAAAGAGAACACTTAACTCAGGATTGTCGATAGCACAACTTGCGCGTGCAAACGTTAGAGAAGCTTCATCGATGTGAACACGTCACTAGCAGTACACGTCATTACCTACAGAACAACTGATCATCCCTTTTCGCCACCACAGAAGCTAGTTGAATGCGCTGGCTTGGCCTAAGTTTAAGCACTATAGGTAAACAATCAGTTTAGAGAGCCCGATATGCAAGGAGGAGAGGAGATCCGATAGAAGCAGTGACAGCTATCTGGCAAAAAACAATGTATTGTTACACACTCAGACCAAAAACAACTAGACTTTTTAAAAACAGCAATCCTAAACTGACGTCCTTACTAATATTATAAATGGGAAAGTGAGTTTGTTTGTTTGTTTGTTCCGCTTTCATGCCGTAACTACCAGAACCGATTGCTTTGAAATTTTGCATACGTAAAGTTAGAAGTCCGGATTAAATAATAGGGTACTTTTTATCCCGGTAAAAAGATATTCCCGACGGAAACTTAGATTTTTCCATAGGAATGATAAGTTTTCTTACAGTTGTCCTTTATATCGCAATATAACCGAAGTCCACGCGGGCAAAGCCGCGGGCGGAAAGCTAGTTTAGAATAAAACGAGACAACGATGTGAAAAATATGCAGAAGTGAAAGATGAAGAGAAAATATCTTCTATCCCTTACTGCGTTTCAGGATAAATCTAAGTAAGTAAAAGTGACAGATTTGATCCAGAAGTACATCATTTTCCATACTTTTTGGTGGGAGACAGACAGACTGAAGGTGGTACGCTTCTTGCAAGTCTGGTTGTGTTTGATCTGAGGATACACATGTCATGTCAAATTACTTCTTAATAATATAGTCTATTTTTTAATGTGACGGACTAATTTGACAGTTCCTATGCGTACAATATGATGATTTATTCCTATGTAAGTTAAACTGAAAATTGAATACCAAGATTTAAAGATTGTCATCGTGTATAATATACTCTAACTTGATTGCAGCAGAGCACAAAATTGTGTGAATAGAAACTGTCAAATTGGTTCGTCGAAGTAAAAAATAGACTTTAGTAATGTATTGGCCTACAATTGTCAAGGTAAACAAAAGAGACAACAATGTCTTCAAAGATTCTGTAGTGGATGTATATGGACCTGAGCTTAAGATTGTTCACATGGTATGGTGTGACAAGCAAATTACTAGTTATATGGGTTCCCTATGTTTTGTATTGGCATCAAGGCCTCGATCAAAATTTCCACAAAAACACTATACTGCACAGCTAAATTCAAGTATCTAATTATTTTTTTAATTTTGTGATTTTTACACCGTTGGATTTCTTTTTGAAAGGCGCACAATTACATTAAAATCGCTTTTGAGGTATGAAGGAAATAAGCCTTGAAATATCTTAAATCCTACGCGAAAACTAGGCTAAATTCAAGTAACGTATTGAAACAAAGCTAAAACAAAATTTCAAAAATAAAACATACTTGGGTTATGCCTTACAGCATAATTGGTTTTAAGTAATAGTATAACATTTCTTTTATCTTATGTTAAAATAAAATAGTTTTAAATAATGCTACAAACAACATTTACTTACGTTAGCAAAAAGGTAAGAGTTATCTAGAAGAAATCTTTAAATAATTATTTGTAACAAGTTATTCTAACTCGCAGCAAATAAAATCAATTCTTAAAATTTGTTAAAACCAAGATACCTACTTGAAATAAACATTGAACAGTCGTAATGTTCGGTCAACAAAGAAAAGATCAGGTATTCGGACAAATTGTCGTTTTTATTCTTACAATTCTTGGACTATGTTCCTCACTTTTTGTCGGTCACTGTCGATGTCTTAGTCGTAGGTGTGTCAAGACCGGAAGTCCTATAAAAAGTTCCACTACATCTGTTTTTAACTTGTTTATATGTATACTTATGTATATTAGTCTTTGGTACCCCGTCGTACATACAGGCTTAATGTTAAGTGACGTGTGAAATGTCCCAGAATCTTAAATATTTTCGAGTGAATTTATAGGAGCTGCTCTACAAGTTTAACATAAAATAATATTTACTCATATCTCATGTTCAAGAGTGCACAGCCAGCGAAAGCTAAAAGACTGTCTAGACTAGTACGTACAAATACCGGAATGGAGGTAAATAACAAAGAAAAATACTGTTCCATAAACTCTTGCCGCGGTCTGCTCTAGATATTATTCTGATATTTTCCAGGACTTTTATAAAATGTAAAACAAGAATAAAACCGACTTAAAGAGCCAACTTATTTCTATATTCGCAGTCTGTAATTGTCGGAGCGGTGAGTAACATCTGTTTGTTTCTGTCTGTGGGCACTTTTTTATTTGACTAACTTATAAATTGGCAGCGACAGCAAGCTCAAGTTTTTCTAAATGATTTGAGTTTGCATTTTTCAGACAGTTTCATTTCCTTTGAAACATTTATTTCTGTGTGCTTAATAATTTATCTTCTCGGAGATGAGCATTAGCCATGTCAGTCGCGTAAATAAAATTATTAATATTTAATTGCACATCAAAACAAACTAAGCCAATCTAACAAAATGACCTAGTTACACTTCTAATGATGACTTCAACACTTTGGCTTTTTTGGTATGCAGTTTAGTATTTTTCATGTACAGAAAATAGCTAGCTATTTTCCTATTTCGAACAACAAAATTATTAATGTGCTGATTCGTGGACCACAAAAATTTCTATGCTTAGCATCTGGCAGGATGGTGGTAAAACCATAAGTTCTTTGAGCATAAAAATAAATAAAAACGATTGTCTCACTTTTGATTGCGTTCGGTTAGGATATTTCACGTGAGAGTGCGAGAGAGAGAGAGCCTAAAGAAATAATTTACTTTCCTACCAATCGATATTTTTAAACAATGTAACGGTTGGATTGCATATATTTTGCTCATGAACTACCTACTCAACAAAATAACGTCGAATTTTCGTGATGTAGGTACACCTACTCGGCTAATTTCGGTTGCAGGAATTTGATTACCAAATATTTATTATAATATCGGTACGTTCATTGTTCGTATATTCGAACGAATTTCTGTAGTTATTTCGGTATTCCACGAAAATATACGGCGGCTATTAATATTTGAAACAATTTCAGCAAAAGGGTCCGGCGAGTGGGAGAGTGAAATTCTATCATAAAACCACAGCAATTCGAAGTCTGGAATCCGCGTTGGAAAAATAGCCAAATATTCATGTATCAAAACCCAAATAAAAAAAAATAATGTCACGTTTTCATAAATATTGGCGAGTGACTAGAAATCTAGGTATAGACAGATATAAATGAATACCTATTTCCCTTGATCACGGCATCACGCGTGAACGGCTGCATCGGTTTCGCTATAATAATTATCTGTTTGTCTCAATAAGAATAAAAGAAAATAATTAGAGTATTTCGCAGAAGATAGGACTGGGCAACGTCTGTCGGATCTGCTAGTACTAAATAAAATAGGCATCATAAACTCCTTTTCTGTGTCATTGGTAAAAAATCATCACAATTTTCAAATTAAAACTCACATTATTATGTCTTTCAAGTTTTTTTTTTTGTGAATTGAACAAGAGCGAAAACTTTTGATCGTAACGAAGTTTTTTTTTTAATTACAGCACTCATGTTGTTTTGTGGGTCGGCCCCACATTTTATTGCCGAACCTTTTGATTAAAGAGGATTACTTTCTGTTTGAATGGGATGTCTCGCAAATTGATTTGAAACATTTTTTTTTTGTTTCGTTTGAGAACTCGCTGTTTGCATTCCAGACTGGGGACATTCCTTTGTACAAACGGATAGGAAAATTAAAAGTGAGTAAAAAATACCACAATTTTGTGATTTTTTACAATATTTTGCTTCAGGGTTTAAGGGATGCTTTTATCTCTATTTTTTATCGGGGTTGGAATGATCGATGATATGATGTTTTTCTATAGAATAACTGGCTGTCCCGGCAAACATTTGTTTTGCAATAATAAGTTGCCTTTGCACCCTATGTATTGGGAGAAATACAACTGGTGGACGCATAAAAAATAGATAGTAGCTGATTGTCAGACCTACTGAATACGAATATCGACTTTGAACTAGCAACAGGCCCTATCTGATCTTAAAAGTTCATGCAATTTTTTTAAACAAATAGTACTATCTGACATAGTAATACAAATCAAACTGGTATCATACTGACGGTTTAGATAGGACGTATTGCCAGTTCATAGTCGATATAAAATTTGTTAAAAATCAGTAAATCCTCCGCTTCGGAGAAGTACGGTAACTAACATTGTGACATGGAAATTTTGTATATTAGAAGATGTAGTTTTCTCCACGGACACATTGAATCCGCCCGCGGAAGAATTGCTTAAATAAATTCATCAGGTTACATCTTCACTTCGGCAGGATTTGAGACTTTTAATGGAATTTTATGATTTACCATAATGTTTTTGATAGAAAACAAAATGGCGGCATAACCGACTGTTAAAATTACAAAATATTATCTTGAGGAAATTTGTATTATGATTAATATGACTTTCTCTGTCGCTCGCTCATGAAACCATTTTATAAGTAGGGCAGTAGATTGGGTACCATAATTTTCTGGTCGCGGTAAAAATTTTCCCCGACGAAGTCGTACCTCTTTTAAAAGACAATATATTTTTTTTTCTTTTATGAGGCGGCATGCCTTCCATTCTTTTTGAGGATTACAATGTTGTATATAAGTATTGATTTAATATTAAGTATGTACTGAGTAAGTAGGCAGTTTTCCTTTGTATGTTTGCTACTCGGAAGGGGTAAAAAAGTGTATACAATAGTTATTGTGGGGCTATATTCGTCAATTGATGAATATAATTATGCGTATGGCCTCCAGAATATAGAACTGAACGGGTATAAAACCGGGTAAAAAAATCTAGTTCGTAACGTACCGAACTAGATTATTTTCCTATGGGTGATTTTCAATCCTACGCCTTCGAGCAGAAAGAAATGTAATTTTGCTTTACACTCTGACAGTAGTAGCCCTATATACTTCATTTCTTATCCCTGTCATATAACTTCAATAATATTGACTTTAAGAGGTCATAGTACGAATCCAGAGGGAGTATTGGTACATATTATGAAGTATAAACACACACGTCCTAAATTCATTAATTACTCCAAGAATTCATTTCTATAATAAAAACCCATTTAAAAAGTAGCTTTGAATAACATAAAATATAGTTAGTATCGATGTAGGTAGTTCTATACGCAGATAAGTGACATAATCTTTTGACAAGACGTCATTGTACAAATCGCATGATAAACTCGCTAATCACAAGATTGTGCTTATTTAGAGAGATTTTCCTCTCAACAGAGAAATATCACGTCGCAAGGATTAAATCACTTAATACAACCGGTCCGAAATGCAACGCTTTCGCAACCGTTTGCCATAAGCCAGCTCATTTAACTTAAATAATATAAAGCGGTGAAAGCACTTAATGAAATATCACGTTGTTAACAAAATGAAATGTTCCCGCTAAAAAGCATTTTCATCACTTCAAAGTTGAAATCCAGTGAAGATTGGCAACATTTTACACCGGTATTTTCTCTACAAAATGACGCTTAAATAGCCAGCGTTCCACCGGTTTATCTGCGATACGTTGCAGGCCAGTGAAGTTATTCAAAAACCAGCGCATATATATTTTTCCTGTTATTTCTATACCGTATTTAGTTTAATTACCTATCCAAGACAGAAGTCCCCCACCCCCCTAGCCCTGGTCTATTCTGGATGCCGCTGTAGATTCTGGCTCTAACAGGAATCACAGAGGTGGGAAAGTGGGTGGGAATACCTATCCCGGTTTCAGACAGTAGGTAAAAGTCTTAGGTCAGTAAAAAAACTTATTTTTTAATAGGGCTGTAAACTGAACTTTAAAGTCGTTAAACCGTTGAAATAGGTCGGTACGTTATTTAACTCTTGTTTTTTAACCAGTTGCTATGAACAATTTTATGTAACCATATGAAATACTTCTGCTTGCGTTTATCCTGGACATAGGGCTTTTACCCGGAACCAGAGATACGTTTATTTTTTAAATTGATTTAGCTTGTATGTCTTTAAACCGGGCGATAGCCTTCGGTCAAATGGTTAAACAGATGGTCGTTTTGCTGCTAATATTACATACTGCTAGCAACCGCGTGCACAACACTACTGCCCTTACTAGGTACGGTTATTATGTATGTCCTAAGCTTAATAAACCGAAAGTGTGTCTTCCTGGTATACCTAGGAAAGCTTTTAGCTATTACTGAGCACTGCCAACAGTGCACTATGTAAGCGATCCAGCGGCGTTGAAATGGCCTGGTGTTTTATTTAGTTGAAGTGGCCTCACGGCCGCCGGCAGTCAATTGTTTTCACAACTACCCTAATCCGAGCGCCGTCTTTTGTTCCCTGATGAAATCATCGCCTAACAGACTCTATGTATTACAGAGTAGAGTCCAATTTAACCTGCACGTCTGTTGTGTATGTAGGTACAAAATATAATATTTCTGGTAATTAGTTGGCGAAACTCAAATAGGTTTCCCATTTTATGGAAACAAATACTTTACCTAGCGAACTTTTGCCAAGGAGCCATAATTATGATGTCGCGCAAAAAAGTACCTATTCACTCTCGTCTTTTATTCAGTACAAGGATATGCTGTTTGTATTTTTTTATTTATAGTCGATGCAGTGAACTTCAGCTTTGATCTTCAAAGATGTCGATTGATCGGGTGTCAGTGTCGGCTATACTATTTTTTTTTATATCGTTCCATGATTATCCCAGCCATACGTTGAAAAAACAACTGTGTGAACAATTTCCATTGAACAGGTAGACTGTACTTTGCGTCTGATGGATGCGGAGTCATCGGCAACGTCCCACGGCTTGTTACAATATTTTTCGCCCCTATTTGCGTTCAATAGCCGTCCGCCTTATGCACTTCGGTCCACTAACGATATGCCCGTCCCTCTCGTACAAAGGTCACAAGTTGAGACGGCAAGAGACCGGTGTCCGCCACAGTACAAGGGGTGGCGGGAACACGTTACATGCGCACAATGGGCCTTCCCTGCGTCCAAATTGGAAAACCTCGTGATTTCCACCTGGGTAATCCTCCCCGAATGCAAAAATTGTTTATACAAAGCGACATGATGCCGGCAATGTTACAGAGCCGGGCTGTCAGCTTAGCTTATTTACTTTAACTGGGAAATTTTATTTATAATGAGAAATGGGACATTATAAAACGTTAATAGCGTAGGTTGGGTCACACGGTTTGCAATTGCATGGTTGCACTTTATAGAGTGCAGAGAGTCCCTTTATAGAACTTATTTATCTACGCTACACAAGCTTTCGTGTGATATTTGAGCTCTTGCTTTGTGACCTGAGAATAATACAACTATATTATACATCAGCCCGAACTTGTCCACTGCTGGATGGCGATGGCCTCTCCAATTGCACGCCACTGTGATCTGGTCCCGGCTCCTGTCAGCTATTTTGCTCATATCATCCGTTCAACTATCCTGAGCTTTCTAGATGCCGTTTTCCGAGACGCAGTCTCCACTCGAGAACTCGTTTGCCCCATATTATATGTCACAAAATATCAAAGCAAGCAATCGTACTGTAAAAGTGATCGGCATTAGTGTATTTTGTGTGGAAAAAAACATCCTTTTGATGTTCACGCGCCCCCCACGCCAAACAAGTGTACACATCATATTTAGCCACACCACTAGCTGTAGCCTTTGCCTGATGGCACCATTAGCTGCGTTTGCTTCCTTACACTTTCCGAGATAAATATTTCCAAGAAGAAAATAAACCGCAGTGAGGTAAATGCGCAAGCAACACCCACTAAGTGAAGTAGGTATAATCTTTACTTAATACATTCCGTGCTTCTCAGTAAGTTAGTTTGCTTGAACGAGCTCCACAGAGCAATCTGCTGCGTTTGACCGCACCTTGCCCGCGACTTGCTTATGAAAATACAAGGTAAACAAACCGTTTATGTAAAGTAGACCGAATGCTACCTTGGAATATGGGTCATTTTAGGTTATAGTTAATGGTCATTTTTATCGTGAATCAAATTATTCGGAGCTAATGGTCTTGAGATAAATTATAAAGCTAATGATCTCTGGTTTTACAGTAACAAATAGTATATGGAGGACAAATAAATAGGCTGTTCCGTCAGATTAGAGGTATCACTCTCTTTTTACTAAAAGTGGTATATTACGTGGAATGGTACAAAAACTGTAGGTATGATTAGGATTTAAATCCAAAACACATTTCTTAGGAATATATTCCAGGGTCTGGTAAAATAGTCTCTATAATGTGGTCGTCAACGCCCCAAAAGGGGGAGAGTAGGCAATAAAACAGGTATTATGTACCTGTAAGCAATATGATTGTATGGAGTCAAGAAATTATGTGCAATGAACAGAGGCAAAAGCACGTCTCCAGAGAATGGCTCGTACGTTAAGAGGCAGGTGGGTCGTTGGTAGTTTTGGTTGTGGGCTGACCGCTTTTGCTTGCTTCCTGTGTTACCCACCCACGCACTGGTGGCATAGATTCACGAGTACATAGTAGTATGGCGTGAACGCACCAGCGCCTTAAACCTGTGGGTCTACGGGCCCAAAAATTTCATTGAACTTGTTATCTAATAAAAACAGTGCAACAGATCGAACTTCTCTTGACAATAGCGGAATTCACCTTCAGTTATTCCGACTACGAATAACTACACCGTAGAAACTGGTTTACGTTCAAACATTTAACAAGTTTGGTTTATGGCATCCATTTGTACGTGCCTACAAAGTTTCGTGTGCGCCCGGCTCACTCCAACTTAACTTGCACAGTGGATGCCTAAATGTTACGTAAATTGTTCAATGCAATGTTGTGTAACAATTCCCTTCTTCGTCATCGTCGTTCGGCTGTTTAAGTCGCCTATGTGTTATTCTGATGCATAGCTAAGCTATATTATTGTAATCTTTCATTGAAATATAATTTATTGTATGTGTATAATGTCTTTGGCTATTTGATTTAATTATTGTGTGTACACATATTTTGGATTCTAGTCCAGCCATAACTTCTTATTCCAATTGTGTATTGATGAATAATTGATTAAAATCTGTTATGTGTATCTAATAATAAATAAATAAATAAATCCGTATTTAATAAATAATAAATAAATCCGTAATAATATCCGTTTTGTACAATGTCGATAGCTATCGAAGTCAGCATGTAGCATTCATTATTTATTGCAAGAAATTATTTATTTAAATTGTACCTAATAGGTAGCGTAGAACGCCAGAATAAGACAAATAAGGAGCAATTGTATTTCTTACAGAATATGCATTCTTTCCTCCCTCCCTCCTTTTATGGATTCAAAGGTTGCAATTGGAATTGACACATAATATCGTCACCGAAATAGTGTACTATATAACCTTGAATAGAAAGGATCTTGTCCGTTATTTCAACAGCACGGTAGGATTTTTATCTTCAAGTTTTACTTGAAAAAGTATCCACCCTGTTCTATTCTTAATGCTTGTAAAAGCTTTATATAATATATATAATAATATGGCGAAAATCAGCAATGACCGAAACCTACTTTATGAATCTGCGAAAATGTACCTCGACTTATTATTCAGTAAAATCATACTAAAACACACAAATTACGATACTACAAAAATGGTTCCTAAGTTTGCCAAGGATGATTGATTAAAAACCGAGCAAGAGCTAAGTTTGCTTAGGACTGTTATTCCGTAGACCCTTACGTTCCCTAAGAGTTGGGAGAAGAAATAATCGTAGAACTGTGAAAGTAAAAAAAAAATATTTTCTGCACGATCTCTAAATAAATTAGAAGGTCTTTAGGTACCTACGCTAAAGATCTTCAAAACCTTCAAAGATCAGCCAGGACAGTCAATTAGTTTTGATATTTCATGTGACAATCAGACAAAAAAACAATAAGGTAGGACAAATAAAAGGTCATGGTCATGGAAAAAGATAATTTACATCTCTATTTCACACACACTTTCGCTTGTTCTTGGCGTGACAGTAAACATCGATGTGATCATACCTAGACGGAAGTCAACCGGCACGGGCCATGACTAAACACGCGACCGTTCAGATAGCTTGGGTATTATCACCTTTCACTCTTTCTCTTTGTCACCCTTTTTGTATATCAATTGTGCTAAGAATACCTATTTGCTCGTATAAAAGCATGAAGTGTCGACGAGCTAAAAAAGAAGTATTAACATAGTGGAATCACCATAGAGTCACCAAGTTTTATTTGTGCATATGTAGAGAATCGTATGTTCGTAAGCAAGTTTCGTAATTTCTATACGAGAAACTGTAGAAAACGTGAGTAAAACTAAACAAGCTATTTGAAAAGTTCTCAGTCCACTAAATTGTGACAGGAAAATGTACCTATTGTGCAAGAACGCGGTGCGCTCCGAAACTGGCAGAATTTCCCTCAAGGGCACAATTTCAATCAAAACCCAGCAACTTGTCCCTCAGGTAGATAACGCGGTTCGGGCCGCCTCCCCTGTGATTTAAGCTGAAACACAAACTTCGCAAACATTCACGTTTCTGATACTCGCAATGGAACATTTCGGGCAGGGAACGCGTCGACACTGAGATTCATGTGTTTTACACAACACCCTAGTTAGGGACTTTGTATTACCTACAAACTACGGGTGTTGTACTCTGTGTTTATATCATAATGTGAATATGCGGATTATTTATGACACAATAATCAAGCCTTTGGCCAACAAATTTTGGAAATAATTTTAGCTGTGTTTCATTTTTCATCAACCACTTCTAGTTTCGCGCGAGAAAGTTGAATAAATAATGAATGTTACCAGTCTATTTTCATGATTAATTTTGCCGCCAAATTCCTACAAAAAAACGGACAATCTGGCCAGATTCAATATGTGTACTAGATTAAAACATGTCAATCTCTCCGAAATTAAATGACGGGCACAGAAAAGCGAAGTTAATCGAAAAAAGTGTTATTTTTTATTGAAGGTTTATTTTAATTAAAAATAGCCGCCGACGTGATGAAAAATAAACTTGTTCGGAATGTTTGTTGATTAAGATAAAACGTTGTTTGTTTGTGGCCGAATGCGAATTGGGTCCTTTGGAAATTTCTTCTGATAGCGGGTTGATGGATGCTCTCCGATCTGTCGCCGCCGCCGTCCGCCCTCCACGTAACCGCCTAACCGTAACAGACTTTGCAAAACGTTACGTCCTTTCCATTTCGCTTAGTTCACCAGTTATAGGTAAGTATGTATACACAACGTCTACCGTGCCCACATTCAACAAGTAGGTATAATGTGACCCAAAAACCTAGTTTTTGCATCCCTCCGCTATACACGTATATAGGGGTAAGTAGGGAAGTAGCTATCTGTTGCGCCTTTAATCAACAAAATGTGTAATGGTTGCGCAGAACGCAGCTGGGCGAGCGCGTCGCGCGCGGTCCACGCCGCGGAGCGGCCGGGCTCTCGCACCGGCTTATTAATTTCGACTCTGAATAATTAACTTCCTGGTTTAACCGTTTAATTATGAAATATTGGTAAAATTAATAACAGAACGAAGATGGTTTTTTTTTCACTCATTGGTTTTCCTGCTTAAACAATTATGGCGTATAAATATTCGTAAACACACCACAAGTTTATTTAAATATTGCCGATATTTTACACATCAGTCGGTACAGCGATGGGTAGGACAGATTCGAATTTTATTTCGCTGAAATGACTGAAATGGACGTCAGAATTCTACGCTTTATAAAAAAGGTTCACAGTATTTTTTCTGTATTTTAAAACGAATTTTGACGTGGTGAATTTCACGTCTAGCTTGATCGGTTCAGATGAAAGTTTCTGTACGAAACTGATTGTTTTTTTTTTATTTTACGCTTCTGCGAATGACAGGTAGGTAGTTTGTAAAGGCAACATGTTACATACAAGTGTATGTACTAAACTAAAGGTTTATTTTTAAATACTTTATATGCAAATACCACTTTGCAATGTGTGCGTTACTATGAGCATTATGTGCTCATGCCAAATTCACCATACTCGTAGGTGTTGGCACCCCCTTTTTTATTAGAAATAGAAAAATGTTTGACCATTATGCTGTCAGGATGTTAACATACGATGACATTGATCACACTTATCTGTTAGGTTAGGTTAGTTATTAGGCCAAGAATATGTTACAGGTACTATATAGGTAGGTACTTTATTTATGTTTTAAAAAAATAGCAGAGGCACTTGCTAAGCTAGTGTCCCCGGTTCGCGAAGCGCATTTAACGCTCTGAAATCGTCGTGTGTCTAAAAGTTATTTTCCAAGGGTTAAACAGTCGGAAAATTAGTTTAATCACGCACGCAATTATTCAATGTAAATAGCTACCTACAGTGAATCGAAATATCACTCAGGAACTCTGTCACAGTAATCTAATTTAGCCATAATTACCTTGCTTCAACAATAATTGAGAACTGAACAGCTCTAGAAATGTGCTTAAACATCACTAATCTCAAATAGTAGACGAGAGATTAGGTTTCTAATAAGCTGTCAGTGTTTACTATTGCTGCTATTGCTTAATGTTATTTTCTGCTGCTTCTATTCGTTCACATTCACCTAGTTTATTTATTGGTCTTATAAAGAGAAAAGATTTTTGTGCTTCGCAAGTACTGAATATTGTAATTTTCTAAGAAAGAATGACCCGTTTGAAATATTATTCCACCGTTAACTGAACTAAAAACAAAACATAATAATATGATATTGTTTTTTTAATACATCAGGGATCCTTACCATCTTATACAATTAAAACATACTCCAATAAGGTATAAAAAAACGAAAAATTACTCGCACTATTAGACGATGTTCTCGTTGTGTCGCACTTTAGATTCTGTTCGAATGACTTAGCGTTACTTTTCCCTTATTAGCATTTTCAGATTTCGCAGATAATTTCAATGTTTAGTAGGTATAATAATACTCGTTCCGTTTGTCCTCTAATGCCTAATTAGCCCGCCGGGGCGGCATTATCATAACGAATGTATAAATTTGTGAAATTCGTTTTATTTAGCTCAAACATACTGTCTAACTCAAACGATAATTTTAATTAGGATATTAAATTTAATTTGAATTTAAGGTTTGATACTATATTTGTTTGCGGGTAGGTACTGTACGGGCGATACATTATCACTTAAGTATCAACTGAAGTTGTTTCTAATAGTTAAATAATTCATATTAATAAAATTATAACAAATACGTACGTACATTGTATAAAAAATAATTAATGTTCGTTAGTATCGCTAAAACTCGGAAACGGCTCGACCGATTTGGGTAATTTTGATCTTGAATCACACGTGGACGAAGGGACGAAGTCCAGGGAACGTTTAAAAGGTATATTTCCTCCAATACGCAGGGTACCAAAGTGACTTTCTAAAAGTGGCAAAAGAAATGTTTGCCGAGACTACCGAGCTAGTTTCAAATAAAATACAAATAACAATAGTATGTAGGTACTGTCGAAACAAAAAGTGCATATTTAATTTTACGTTTATATACGATATAACAGCTACGCAGAATTTACGACAGTTATATTTATAAAACAAAGAACAGAAACTCAGAGGAGTAGATAAAACGAAAAATATAATATGTGCCCATTTTCACGAATTGTACGTAATTAATAGCAAGCATTATCACAATACTATAGATGTTTTTGTGAATTCTTTTTTTACATAGAATTCTTCTTATTTTTTTACAGTAAACAAAAGCTAGTTGGTTTTGGACAACATTATTACAAGTATACTAAAGATTTTGAAAAAAAAATACACCGACGAAAAAAAATTATCTCAATGCCTATGTCCATTTCTGCTCATTGTTACAATATAACTATTGACTCGTCAATCGCCAGGACTGAACAGATAATGTCACACATTGAAAGATCTGTGAAATAGAACATTGTAATAGAGAAATGCAGTAAAAAACAACATTAATTTAATTTAGTACCTTCTTTTAATATCTCGACACATCTATCGGACATCTTAGCAAATCTCACAATGACGGAAAATACTCAATGACGGAAATAGAATCGAAGATCTTTTACCAGAGAGTTTTCTTCAAGATTTGTTTTTTAATTACAACATAGTAAATAAGCAATTTAATCATAGGTTCAATTGCTATGTAAGCAAAGCTTAAGTTACTTTCGGCAACGATAAAAATAACTAATCCCGAACTCTGAAAGCTTCACAGGGCAAAAACTAAGACCAGTATTCTGAAACTCCCCTCAAGCACAGATCTTTGCTCAAGTAACATTGGTGTCGATGTAATCTTGTTTGTCACTTACAAAAATAGTTCAAATAGTATAAGTATCTTCCCTGCTGGAATCTTAGGGGGAATCTTAATTAGTAATTAGGATACAGTTTTAGTTTACCACAATAGGTGACGTAAATAAACTTTATTTGCGCAATACCTTTTGCGGTTGATTATTATTTAATTGGCAATAAGGTGGTCGAACAATCTGTTTAAGACGACGGGCAAGAATTGGCGGATAAAGGCACAATATTGATCGTTGTGGTGTACCTTTGACTATGTCCATCAGTGTACGTCGGTAGGAAGACATGATGATGATGATTATTTTTTTATGTATCACCCCAGTCCAACTTTTCCCGCTATGGGGGTCGTAAGAGACGACCGAGTGAACCTTCCAGAGAACGGGCAGCAGCGCTCTTTGTGAGTTAAACCACAACACCACTGCGATCGCCAACCCGGCTGCCAGACGTGGCGATTATTGGCATTTCACCCCAAATGACGGAAATCATTGGTGGAGGCCCTCGTCCAGCAGTGGACGTTATGTGGCTGATGGTGATGATGAAAGGAGACTTCAAGAGACACTTGAGTACATACTGATTATTACTTCAGTATTTATACGTGCCTTAGTATATTTTCGTAACAGCCTTGATATGCCCAGCAACGTCGAATTATGCCTGTGAAATGTTACGCGAAATTGTACTAAACGTGGATAATTAGAACGATTCTGTGGGTTTCCATTACGGGAGATATAATTTGGAGCATGTTATTTAAATAGCCTGGATTTTCGGTTTATTTAAATTCAAAATTACGACTCAGTGGTTATTGCTTAACCGAAACCCCTGAAGTTGGATACTTCGGTAACCATGTAGGTTCCTAAGAGTAGTAGAATGTAGGTAGGACCCTAGATAGGTAGAACAAGGGAGGATTTGTCAAAATATCTATTAAGGTGACGTCACGGGACGCCCATCAGTTCCAAATACGATACCTACGGCCAACACTTGGGTGTCCGCTGATATTTATTAGATGAATGTGCCTATTATCAATTGTGGTCTGCTGCAATCATTACAGTCTCAATAGACATTACAGAACTCTAGCTTACTTACTAATAAAAGAGAACCAGAGAACCGACTACAACCAGTAATAAAACTATTAAGAATTTTGCAGTTTTATCATAAGTGCCAGAATCGGATGTGAATCAAATTTAAATGGGACCAAACGGGAAGCATCGGCTGTCAACAAAAAAAGAGTCATCCAAATTGGTTCACCCAAAAGTTTAGAGGCAAGAAAATATGAAAAAAGAATTCTCCAATCGGGAACCTCCACTTTTTTTTAATTCGGTTGAAAATCACAATTTACTTTATGGAAATCGCAAATTTGCCAGTTCGTACCAGTGAACGCCGTGTGTTTGTGAATGCCGTCTGCCGTGAGGAAAAAATGATTCGCCCACCGACAGTCGCGTCGTTCATGTGTGTACAAAGAGAGCTTGGGATGGTATAATAAATCGATTCTCAATTTACCACAGCGGTGTTCTAATAATATATCTTTACTTTCCAGGCTGATTAAACCCGTAGCTCCACTGAGAAGCGCTCCGGAAATTTGTGTACACCGGCGTCTAACCATCTAAGCACTGTTACCACAAGTATAATTCTTAATAAGTTGTACCATTGAGAAAACTGCACACACGCAGAGCTCTTCATAAAATGGTCATGTCATCATGGTAACCACAAAATACTCTGGAGGAGGAACGTCCCTCAAAGACTGTCGAAACTCAATTTAGCTCAGTAAAGAAATCTTAAACAAGTGCTGGAAGTTACATTTCACTTATAAAGTAACTAGTGGTTGTGATAATATAAAAGCCTGAAAGTTAAAATAACTAATGAAATCGCGGCTTTGTTCTAGAATGAGATATTGAGCCATAAACTGAGTTGAAATGTTAAATTTACGGAACTTTATTTCTGCAACAGATTTTCATAAATGTACAGACAGATATCAATAAAATCACTAGCTCTTATGTCATAGGTATTAATTACATCGCTACCTTAATTCAGTAAAACGCTACAATGATATTAGTAGAGATGTACGTAATACCTTAGAATTACATTTTAAAAATGTGTTTTTTTATATGATTTAGTTCAGCTTAACAATTATACGCATATTCTAGGAGGATTAGAAGTAAAACTGGCAATGTTTTGTTCTGAAATTTCCCAGGAATAGAATTCACCGTGCAATGTCTAATTAAAAGCTAGGTAATGAAACCGAAGGGAGGGTGGACACTTCTGGACATGACATGACTACAGCTAAGACATAGGCAGTAACCAAACAAGACTGGAAGAGTCCGAAAAAGACTCGTATATAAAACAACTGGTATTCCTAGCTTTCCCTTGTTAGACCAAAATTTACCTTAATTATATAAATTAGTAACCTATATTTGAAGTTATTTCAAGAAGTTTAGGTTTAATGTGTGTGTGTGCAACACTATTCAACATTGAACACCAATAGTTATCTAAGAATCGTCTGTGTTCCAGTTGCTCATATACTTGACTTGCCTGGACTTAATCGGGAGGTCTTGGGTTCGAGTTCGGTTTTCTCTCAGAGTCTATGTGAGCAACGCAACGCTCGTATGGTGAAGGATAACATAATTATGAAATCCGCACACCAATAAGTTTGTGAATCCTATAACGGCGATGGGATCACGCTCTGTCACGTTGGGTTAAATACACTAGGTGAACCTTGTTTAGCAAGTGCCTCGGCCTATCAGACTTTGGGATTAAAAACCGTGACATGCATTTTTTACATTTTTGTTATCTGAAAAATTCATACACAAAATGATTGATGTATTCATAATTTTATTTCAAATGTGACATTTAAAATTGTAGCTGTTTCGTTATTAATTTCGATAAAACATTTTATCACCCGAAAACGAAAACAATTTAAATATTTCCCACTACAAATTCCAAGCGTTGTTAAAAATACTTATCATTCATTTGATGAATAGCATACAATCAGATACAAATACAGTTTCAATTTTATACGATGCTACGATAACGTTCAATAGGTGTATTGTATTGCAAACAAATATAAATGAATATTATTTCGGAGCTCCATTTCACCAAAACCTCTGCCTTTTTAGTAAAAAAAAAAAACAATACATCAATACTGTACTCTTTTCTATTATTAAAAATAACCAGTAAAAAACTATTTTTAATTTCCTGTATGGATACACTTTGTTGAGGAAACTTAATAACACTTACGCGCAGTGTAGTGCCACTTGCTTTTAATCTACTTACTTACCTACACTTACCTTATTAATAAACTTTGTTTGAAGTAGACACACGGTACAAAGTTACTTCATGTTACGCTATGCTGAAAGTTTACCATGCGCGTCTAAAGTCTGTTTTTTAATTCGAAGAACGAATTTGACAATTCCTATGCGTACAAGTATCATCAGTCACATGACCTCCACTGCTGGACGAGGGCCTCTCCCAATAATAAATGACTTTAGAAAACGCGACATATAATAAATACGCACCTGACTCTCTGAAGAACAAAATAATGGTTTGCGAACAAAAAAATCAAACTAAAATATTATAAAAGCGGGAGTTTGTGAGTGCGTGTTGTTACTTCTTTACATATAAACGGCTGGAGCGATTTTAAAAATTCCTTTACTATGAAAGCCATCCATGGTGACATTGAGACACAGAGTGATAGGGTAACATAGGCTATATTTTCTACCGAAATTGAACGGGAACGTTCCAAGGAACGGGAAAAAACGTGAGTAATACCACGCGACACAGCTATTACGTAATATAGTAACATATGTAGATCTCATATTAGTTCTACATAGTTAACACATTTCAGAAATCAGGTTCTCCTGTAAAGCTGTCGCCGTCAATCTTAGTTAGTTTGTGTGACAGGCACAGCACAGGCACTAACCTTGTCCCGTCACTGGCATACAACTAAAACTCATTATCCTAATACATATACGATTGGAGTAGGTAAGGTTCTTTGATCTTATTGTAAGTACCATCTGATGCTTGGATGGGCGAAATTATTCTAAATATAGTATCAATGTTGTGACGTCTCAGACCATTGACAAAAAAAAATAAGTAATATAAAAATAATTGACAGTCTGGTTCTGCTGTCAGCGCCGAATACACGTGCGCTTTCCACGAGCTATGACCATATATGCCCATATTCTGAAACATGAACCAACCAATCAATTCAGGTGAGGTTGATGCATTGTCTCTATTGTTAAAAAAGGAGAAATGCGCCTCAAGTATTACATACCTACGCGTTGATTTTTCTTACAGAATATGGGCCTAAGGTAGCCAGTAGTATCATTGCACAGTCAACCGAAACGTACCGGTCACACGTGCGTTCTTTGATCAGCGCTTGTCGTTCGCGAGCCCCAACAACGCGTTTCACTCGAATGTTCATATTTCTTTAAACGCGCTGAAGAAACGCACCCATGAAATATCACTCCTATAATCGGCGCTGACAAAACGCGCGGCGCTAAACTTAGTAATGTATTGTCGGTTAGGAAACTTTACGTCCTATGTGTGGTGTTAAAAAAACATAAATCATTACCATTTGATCATAATCTATTAAACATGAACACTAGACGAAAACGTCTAAAGTTAACTACAGAAGCTTGTGAATCTGCTTTCGGTCGAAGACAATACTTTTTCTTATCAACAAACCTTTATCAAGTATTACATAAGGAACTTAATATTTACTCAAAGAACATTGTAGAGTGTAAAAAAGTAGTATTGGCCAGGCTCAAAACTAAAGCCTATGATGAAGTAGAATTATTAATAGGCAAATAATTATACACTAAAGAATTAGAAGTTATATATGTTTGTTTTTTTATCTGTCGCACTATATGTGTATATATATGTATATTTACTTGACTATTATTTACTATACTTAATTATTAATTGGGTGATTACACTCAATAAATATAATAATATTTATGTATAACTTACTAATGTTAATGTTCAAAGTAGTCATTGTAAAGCACGGCAGAAGAGCGGTGCTTCCTACTACAAGCAATTTTTTGCTCAAAGGGAGGTACCAGATAAAGTTACTGTACATGACTGTTTGTAATTGAATAAAGATTTTTGTATTTGTATTTTTTGTATTGTATTTATACAACTTTTAAATCGGATGGACGTGTACGAAAATTGTCCTGGTTACTCGAAGTACTCATTCGCTTACTGCAAGTATTCGGTTCTTGATAGGATCATCGTACTTTCATTATTGTAGAGAAAGTGTCAATATTATTTTATAGGTAGTAAGAAATGCAAGACAGGCTGTTATCTGTGCCATTATCTGTACAAGCATCCACGTATTATTTTTATAGGTAGTCCATGATCCGTCATCTTGATTTTAAACAATCGACAATATCAATACCTTGCACATCATGCTTGAATGCTTATTTTAACTTGTGAAACACGATTCCGAGTTGTCTATTGAATATCGTTATCGTTGAACTTCATTTCCTTTTAAAGTACCTACGCCCTTATCTGTACATTTTTTTAGACAAGAAAAAGCGAGCCTCCCAAAATATTCGTACCTGCCTCCACTTATTATATTATCTATAAACAAGTACTCCGAAAAGTTCGGCTTTAAAATTCCATTTCTCGAAAACAACCTTTGTCAGAAAAGATGACAGACAAGCCCTCCTCGCACCGAGGGGAGGGGCAAATATCTTCGAGGGATACAAATACACTCGCGGACTTTCACCGTCCACAACAAATCAGGTAAGAAGAGCTCACATTTTTTACAATTCACCTGGCGATTTGGCTCACCTATTTCGTGAAACTGTAAAACACTTTTGGCCGCCACTGTACCCCGTTTATCGTGACAAAACATTTAACAAGAGCTCAGACCTTCTAAAAAAACACTTTGCAACTTGGCTCACCTATAACGTGACACTGTGAAACACTTTTGACCGTGACTGTACCCCGCTTTGAATATTTATGAAACTCTTGTACATGTTTATGGGTCGCAAAAATAATAACTTCAACTCGCCAATACCTTTATACAATTTAATTTTCATACCGGGGAATATTTTAATTTTCTCTAGCACTATTAATATTAAAATTGTTTGTTAAGTATCCTTCTGCGGTTTACTATTAACAAAAGAAAGTTGATTAAAGCAAACAACGTTAGCTTATATTGATGATGAATTGAACGAAGTCAGGTTTTGTAAGTACCTTACGGTTTCTCCTGGGAAACAACTAAGACCCGTATTCGGAAACAATAATCCGTACTCAAGTGACTTTGACTTTAATTAGTATTTCTTATACAATACGAGAAGAGAGTAAGACCACGTTACTTGAGCAAACATATTATTATGTACTTCATTCAGAATACGGGCCTAAGGATACAGATAATTTTAACCTCCTTTACAAAAAGTTATATCTACCACGTTTTGTCGTCGTCACACCATGTCAATTTTCGAATAGTCAGAGACTGACTAAGTTTAAGTTTTTAGGCGAGTTCAAAAAAAAAGTGTTTCTCAATTCGACCGTCTAAATGCTTTTTTATGTTTGTTCGCCGATAACTTCGTCGTTTATGAAGAGATTTTGATGGTCATTTCTTTTGTTGGAAAGAATATATTTCAAAGATGGTTTCATGATAAGGAAGTTCGGTGATGGCAAACAAGAAAAATCGAGGAGAAATTTAAAAACTTCTTTTTGTTATGTTTTCTTTATAATTTGTACATGTGATAGCTAAATTGTTTTTATTACTGTGACGGCCTATCGCATAAGAACTTTTAAATTTCTGTCTCCTTGCCGTGATGTGACAATAATGGTAATTCGTGTGCCTAAAATCTATTAATACTTTCGAGTACACGCCCCGCCGGTCACGTGAGAACACCAAAACTTTTGCTATCTTAATTTGTGTCTCCATAAAAGTGTAGGTGAAGCACCTTAATTCGTTGCACTGTCTACATTTATAATGTACAATTGTGCAATAAAGAAGTCATTCATTACTTTTATCCGATGTCCATAATTTATCATTTCCCCGAAAATGGGGAAAAGAATCTTTTCAGAAGAACCCTCCGAAAAGTCTAAGAACAAAAGTTGTTCTACCTATACTGTCCTTTGTAAAACGTTTCCAAGGACATCGCTCGAGGTCATCTCTTTTATGCGGCACCTTCACAGGGTGTACGTACTAAGTTTACTTCAGGTAAGCCGTGTATGAAATGTAGGTACTGAGATATTTGTTTTTATTTATTAGCATAGCTGATCCGGCAAACGTTGTTTGGCCACTAAAAATTATTAACAGTGTTTCTTTACTTGGCATTACTGTATTATACGTAACCGCATCAAAATACATTGCCTAGTTTTAACACGTTAACTGACCTCACATATGAGTTTTGGCCCATAATATACCAAGCAAATCAGAGAAAGCGTCTGTGTCTGTGGCGTCCGGACTTGACTTGCAATCGGGATGTCGCGGTTTTAAATCCGGCTACTGGACGTGTACCAATGGGACTCTTTTCAGAGCCTATGTGCGTAACGCAACGGTCGTACGATGAAGGACAACATTGTGATGAAACCTGCACACCATGAGGTGTGTGAAACCTATAACGCTGATAGGCTCACCCCCATCACGTTGGGTTAAATACACTTGGTAAACCGTGGGCATTTGCTTAGCAAGTGCCTCTGCCTACCCCCGCTTGGGATTAAAAGGCGTGAAGTGTATTTTATTCAAGCAAATCATTACCTAGAAACATTACAGTAGCAATGTAATTTTGCACTGTCTGTTTTTACATCCTATTCATACGTCCAAAAATATTTGCATAAACTAACTCACAATTTCCAGCCTGAAATTAATGTAACCTGTTGCTTGTTCCCAGTGACCCCAGGGGTGAGTCATGGACTTGTCATTCAATATCGTTGTCACCATTCTGTCCAAGAATACATAGGGACCCAATATTGTTCACACAGTATTGGGTATATGTATAGGCGTGAATATAATCAAAAATAAGCTCGAGCTTACCTTTGTTATTTTACTCGACGTTTCGACACAGTTGCATGCGTCGTGGTCACGGCGGCGTAAGCTCGAGCTTGTCTTTGATTATATTCGCGCCTATATAGCCGGTGAACAATATTGAGTTATAATGTCTGTGCGCGTTTCAATTAAAAATAACTACATAGTAATCTGTCCCTATGTACGTAGTTATTCATGTAGAGACAGCTAGAGGCGATTTTGTTGTATACATTGAATGACTTTTATGCCACGATAAACAATAAAAAATACCGCATAAATTAGCAGGTTGTTATGTACAACAATGATATTGAATATTCATGTAAGTAAATACATAAATTAGTCATATTCGTATGTGATTATAAAATGATTCGGGGATAATCCCGGACTAACGGACTACCTGTACTGACCCACCTTTCTGAAATGTGTAGTCGATAAATTGGATTCTCATGTTACAGAATTAGGTGCCGTAAAATTGAACTTTTTGGAATAGTTGAAATAGGAAATTTTCATTCAATACGTAATAAGTAATAAGTTCACCTAGAAAACGTAGTTATTCAGCGACTTCAAAGAGGAGAAGCCGAAAACAGATCGCAGTGGCGTGCAATTGCAGAGGCCTATGTCCAACAGGGGACAAGTATGGGCTGATGATGATGATGAAAAAAGGAGTCTTTATTAATTCGCTTATTCAATACCCTTCTTATGCTTTTTCAATACTCAATAATTTATTGTTTTTCACAATGTGTTATAAGGTCTTAAATACAGTTGAGGTATCGTGTAACATATAAATGTTTTAACTTACATTTGAACATTAAGTAACAGTATTATAAAAACATTAAATATACATTTCAACAAAATAATATATTTACAGTTATGTATTAAGTTAAATCTAATATTCTCGGGTAGTAGTTTTTTATCTTTGTTCGGGGCGAACTTCGTCGTTTAAACCGATGTTGATGATTATTTTTTTGTTGGAAAGAGGATATTTCCAAGATGGTGCCATGATAAGGAAGACAAGGTTTGATGATGGCAGACCAGATAAATCAAGGGGAAATAATACAGATTCAATTCGTATTAACTAAAATCTCTTCAATTCAGTTATCATTGAACACCCATTTTAGAATTCCAAAATATCCCCCATTTCCCTTTACCTCTATTATATACTATGCCATTATGGAATACCTCTGAAACTTTACGGTTAGATTGGTGTTTCAGTTTACTTAAATTTCAGTTTGCTAAGACTTTGCCAGAGTAAGTACTTTACCTATAATATTGGGAAACATTGCCGCGGGCTTGTTAAAGAGTGAAATTGGTTGTTTCTGAGTAGGGACTTTATTAGTAAGGGGGGTACAGTCGGACAAGAATCTGGGACCTAAGTATACTCTGGTAGTTGCCTCGTAGCAGCAAACGATATTATGCCTTCCTAATTTCGTTACTTTCATTTCGTGACGTCCTCAGTATAGTTCGAGCATTTCATGAATGCGCGCGGGCCTTAGATGTTTGGGTGGCAGTTTTGTTCGTTTTGAACTGTCAACTAGCGTGTCCATATACGACTCATACATCTAAGGCCCGCGCGCATTCATGAAATGCACGAACTATAATACAGCGATGCAAATCATTTACCGATACGATGTAACTAGTCCCACCCTAGTCTACCACCCTAAAGTTGAAACTCATAATATCACACAGTTAGAATAAAAGTGACACAAAACAAAATGTGTAATTTTATGAAATTGAACCTCAACGTAAAAGATACAAAACTTAAATTACAAAATCGGCGTGTTTCGTATTGGGTCCTTTTTGTTCTAACTATACGAATATTTATCATTTGACATTATTATTCAGTTTTCTTTTGTCGCAACTCTTGTTCCTTTGCCGTAGGACGATTTGTACCCCATATTTTGACAGAAATACACCTTTTAAACATTACCTGGACTTCCACCATTAATTTAAATTAGACCAAAATTAGTAAAATTGGCACTGTCGTTCTCGAGTTTTACCGAAACTGAAGAACAGCAATATAATTTAATAATTTTTTTATTGATTTCTCAGTGACAAAAGTATTATCAAAACTGTTAGACGACTTTTTAGCCGACAGTACCTAGTACCTAGTCGTTACCCCGGCGGTCTTGTTATTTGTTCTTTACAAGAATGCAATATAAGAGTGGATTTATGTACCTACGTGGAAACTGAGATATCACTACGGACTTTTCTATTTCCTTTTCATCTCCAAAGCAAGAGCAGATTTCCGTTTATGATCCACGCGATTGAAAAATGGGTTTGATATACATAGAAGAGAATTTATGATGTATTTAGAACGGATATAATGAAAATATTTTTCATCAATAATTGACTGATTGCACTTGGCCACCACTTACTGATGTTAAGCAGAAATGTGGACTCCGGTGGAGCACATTATTAGGTAACTTATTCTCCTTGACTTTAAGACGTTCTGACTGTGTAACAGCCATAATGTGGAATGGCTTGTTACATTCGCAGATATGTATACATATCTGATATGTATAGATGTATAGATATGTATACATACAAAGGGATCTCCATCTGACGTGAACAACAAAATTTACCGTTCTCCAGTTCTCCGAGTTATCCGATGTTACCATTACCAAGTGTGAAGAGGGTATTAGACTAAGCAGTTGTAAAAGCACACATTTCGCAAATCAAACTTCAACTGTTAATTCAACAGAGTTCTACAGGCTTATTTACCCACAGCCGTTGGAGTAAACGAGTTCTCGAGTGGAGACCGCGTCTCGGCAAACGGAGTCGTCTTCAGACAAGATGGACTGATGATTTGTGAAAGATGTCTGGCTGGATGCGTGAAGCCGAAAATAAATCACAGTAGCGTGCAATTAGAAGGGCCACCATCTCCAGCAGTGGACGAGTACAGTATAATATTTTAATTTATATTTATTTAGAAGGTCTCTTACCTAATAGACATATGTAACCTTTTTTTTTTTTTGTTATGACGGGGAAATCCTCATCTAGTGTCAGACTTCTACTGACTAAAACCCCCCCGATGGCCTTCATTTACCGCTGGTGCTGGGTGGGTCCTGGGCACCCAGAGGACATTCTTTAGGGTCCACCCTACGAGCGACCAGCCCCTGTGGGGCTGAGTCCGCCTCGAGTGGTTTTTCTACTCGAATACTCCTGTTCTACGGCGGAAATCCGGGCCATTCGGCACCGCCGACCATCGCGGGACCGTTCGTGCAGGTGCGGGGACCCCACTCCGACACCTACGGCCCAGATGACCCCTTTTAGGACGCCAGGCAAGGGATACCGTAGTCCAATTATTTTAAGGGCCCAGAACTACAGGGCGAAAACATATGACTTATTTAATGAAATAAACATTTTTGTATCTTGTAAACACGTTTTTCTTTTGTACCTGGAGATGATTTTGTTTCTAAAAGCATTTTTTTTGTATTAGCATCCAATGTACGTTTGTTATACGTTTCTTGGGATGGAATCTTGCCTCTCAATTTTGAAGCAGATATCCTCAACTAACTCAACTGATTTAGACAATGTATTCATTGTGAACTACTAATGTGACGTTTTTCTAAAGCCAACATGGCTAATTTGCAGGATAGCGGTCTAATTATTTTTAATGCACTTCTACAATGCGAGTATCAAGTAAAAGGATATCGCTATATAAAAAGTGACGTCTCTCTAAACTTAATACGGCCGACTTTTTGGGCCATATAAATAAAAGCTCTTAAAAATAGCCTTTCTACGTTTAATTTATTTACTGTAAAAAAAGTGTTTATTATAACAGAAATAGTTTAGAAATACCATTAAGTAAGTTACTGCGAGTAACAAACGAGTTAACTTTGGCACTAAAACATTTCAAGTTGATTTAGTTACGTACGTTCCATAGTTTAGGAATAGAATTGGAATCGCTGAAGACCGACACAAGGCACTTCAAGGAACAATTCTGTGTTCGAACTAATTTCAAACACTAATTGAATTATATACAAGCAACTTTATGCTGATACATAGCAACTCTTCACATGTGTTTTCTGAACACAAATACCTCTATAGTAGGTACCTATGTCATCATCATCATCATCAGTCCATACTAGTCCACTGCTGGTCATAGGCCTCTCCAATTGCACGCCACTGTGATCTGAGTACCTATGTACTCAGTACATATTATAAGAAGAAACTAAATATGGTTCTAAAAGACGTTTTATATTACCTTATTTGTGTCGTCAAGACGGGTAGGTATAATTCACGGAAAAAGTAATTTATTTATATGTAATTTGAACCACTAAAATATTTCGATGCGAAGAAAAAGAGTCTAGAAGACGACGAATTAAATATAAAGAATGAAACAGGCAAAATTTTATCAAAGCAAGAAATTATTCACAATATATGTATGCTGTGAAAATATAATAAAATGTAAGTAAATACATGATTTAATTTTGAATTCGCAATTTATTCAACTGTGCTAATAATCCCAAGTCTGAAAACACTAATTGGTTAGAGTGAAATTCGCTTAGCATGGTAATTGAAAGTCGCAAAAGTTAATCCTTTTTCGCAAAGCAGTCTCGTTCGGAACGATGCATGATTTTTCTCAAATTGAATAAAATCTTTTCAGCAATGCCATCTTTATTGACGTCAAACATAATATATGTTCTTCTGTAAGTATCATCGTGTGTAAATTCAAGGAATCTATTTTTGAAGCACACTGTATTTTTCGGATTTGTTATTTTTGATCCACTGTGATTTTTTTACGCTATAAAGTTTGAGTAAATTATTTTTTTTTCTTTAACTAATCTTAACATTCTGTAACTAACCCTTTTTATACTCGAAAATTCGTATGTACCAACAATGACAAAATTAACTGGTGGAAAATTATCCTCGTTTTACAAAAAATGCCACTATTTTTTGTCCAGGTAGTTAACAGAAAATGTGGTACCCTATCTCATTTCATGCTTTCTACTTTTATTGTATTCACACATTGTGCACATTCAAGCACACACTAAACTAACTAAATCATAAAAATAAAGTTGGCATTTGGTTGTGGTTATACGTACTAACCGAATAAAAAAAAGTTAAAAAATCCGATTTCAGCCAGTAAAATATTAAAGACTTTTTAGTACTGTCATAAATGCCAATGTCAGAACTAAACAAATAAATATTTTTACATCAACACAAACTTTGCCTTCATCCCATGTTAAAGCTAAGCTCTTGTGTTATGGAAATCGGACGAGATATATTTTTTTTTCATTAAAATATATACTTATTTAAATAAAACACCCAGACACATCCAACAAGTACTTAAAAGCTCATAACCTAAGCACCTGTCAGCGGTGGGAATCGGACCCACGACCCTACGGAGCAGAGGCAAACATGCTAACCACTACACCAACGGTCCGTCGTCAGAACTAAACCATTAAGTCGGACCACATTGGTAGCACGGATTGCAAAAAAAGAGTAATCGAAAAAGAATCAATCCAGTTGAAAGTTATGATGGTAACAAATATAAAAATACACCGTAATGAACCTAAAGTTAAATGAACCTGCTCCTTTTTTAAAGTCGGTTAAAATAAATATTTTTCTAGTTAAACTTTTCCTACGTAGCTTAAAATGTTCGGCTGAATCGTTCGGTCTAAAGTGCTAGTAGGTATCACACGTAAGTTTTCTGACTCGACGAGCCTATAGAAATGTCCATCGCAGCACCAGCGGGCGAGATTTTTACAAAATAAGACATGGCATATCTACATTACCAGCTCTTTCTTTCAACATACACACGAAAGAGATAGACACACCTGAAGACCCTGAAGTCGTGTCACGGGAGCCTTGGCCCCCTGTGTTACCGTATATAGGCACTGAAAGCTTTCAATGGCTGGATGCATTATTGATTTACTAGTAATTAATGGGTAATTGGCTTGCTACGGGCACAAAGCTCCGACTAACTAAGTGATGCGGGGATATGAGTCATATTAAATTCCGTGAAGGTATTTTGTTCCTTATGTCGGTAATATTTCAGACGGATGAGTTTCAGGTGACAGCGATTTGACAGCCTGATAATATCAAATTTTAATAATATCTAATGCAAATACCACGTAAATACCTGTAATTTATATGATAAAGTTTCTAAAGACAACATCGTGATGAAACCCGCACACCACAAGGTGTGTGTACCAGCTGGGATCAGGGGGTGACCCCTGTCACGTTGGGTTAAATACGCTTAGTGAATCGTGGGCATTTGCTTATTAAGCAAGTGCCTCTGCCTACCCCGCTTTGGGATTAAAAGGTGTGAAGTGTAAGTATGTATGTATAAAGTTTATTCTGTCATAGCTAAACAAAATTGCAATGATTTTCGTTATGGGACGATTAAAAACCTGTGTATAAACACACATATGACACTGTAGATACACATGGGAAAAAATAGTTTGTTGTTTGTACAATATTTAAAAAAATAAGTGAATAGAATAAAATAATAAAATTATACGCCAAATATATTACAACACCTTGTCTCATCCGAAAAATTCTTTAAGTGTGTAAAAAACACGCTCTGCGTGTGTAAAGAGTACATAAAACACGATGAATGAACCTTCCCGTCACTTTCCCCTTTTACTAACATAAACCATTGAAACGAATAATTCGTCAAAGGCTACTTTAAAAATCGATAGGATTTTGCGTGTCTATTGTGTTGTATACGTATACATTAGTGTGAGTACGCATGAGGTGAGCTTCCTCACGGGCCGGTGGATTTAGCTTGTTGGGCAGACCCTACGCGTACGTTGGAATGAACCTTAAATAGACACAACCAACGATAAACATAACTACATACATATCTGCTATTTCCGTCGTCTTTGTAACATCTTATACATATATTATACTATGTATGATTTATTATATTAGAATGTTGAAGTTATCCATTCGATAGCAACACTTGCCAGCCACATTACTATATCTGTTAAGCTCCTTTAATATTTAAATTAGGTTACCTGGAAGAAATCGCTGTGAGCGATAAGGTCGCCTTTTGCAATTTTTCCATTGTGAATTTTTATATTTGTAAGACACAACCAACGATAAACATAACTACATACATATCTGCTATTTCCGTCGTCTTTGTAACATCTTATACATATATTATACTATGTATGATTTATTATATTAGAATGTTGAAGTTATCCATTCGATAGCAACACTTGCCAGCCACATTACTATATCTGTTAAGCTCCTTTAATATTTAAATTAGGTTACCTGGAAGAAATCGCTGTGAGCGATAAGGTCGCCTTTTGCAATTTTTCCATTGTGAATTTTTATATTTGTAATGTACAGTGTGCAATAAAGAGTATATTCATTCATTCATTCATCTTACTGACCGTTGTACCTTGTATCATAATATCTATTATACACCGACATTAGCTCTGTCTCTGTCATTCAACATGGCTACGAGCGGGAGAGCATCATAAAACACACAACGCTTGGCCGATAATGACGTTTACCTACGCTGTTCGTAGCGGCAAATTCAGAAAAGCACGCCGCGGTACGTCAAAGGCAACGCGTATGTTCGACATTTCACAGAGAGAAAAAAAAACAAACTTTTCCCTCTCTTAGATCCGCCTCAGTGTCAAATCAATATCGCCCCCGGTGTCCTTTGAGGAAATCATTAGGCACGGACGGACGGGTGACGGTCCCTTGGGGTCGTGTAATCAGTCTGTAAGTTGCCTCTGCCTATCCCATAATGGGATAACAGGCGTGACTCGTTTTGTATGTATGTATGAGTAATCTGTTCGTTAATAGATCATTACCACACGGATAATTAATGAATAATGCATAAAATTATTTTGACAATCATCATCGTCATCGTCAGCCCATACTTGTCCACTGCTGGACGTAGGCCTCTCCAATTGCACACCACTGTGATCTGTTTTCGGCTTCTCGCATCCAGTTTCTGCCAATATGGATGATACAAGGGCGGTGAGTAATTAACACTTTTTTTTATTAATTATTGATGTCAACTAAATGTCAGTTTAGAAAAGAAAGGAACGTACATGGCTTGTGTGTTAAATTAAACAAAAATAAATTTTGTTAGGGTAGACCTTTTTAGAGATAGATTATTAGATCGATTTTGAACGAACGAATAGAAGGCGAATGCGCAATCATCCTTGGTTCGTGCGAATTCAACTCGGACGAACGCGCGGATCATATGTATTGACCGCGCTCCAATCACATCGACGGAGCACCAGATCATGTTGAAGAATGAAGTCAAAGGATTCTGGTGACATAGGCATTATATTCGTGAAATGCAGACTCATCTCTGCGTACGTCAAAATATTGATTGTGTTCCCCACGAATTGGTCTCTTTTTATCAAAGCACTTTGCGTGTGTCCCTCCCACGTGTTTTTATTTTCATTTTCATCTCAACCAGCGGCAATAAATCATCCATATATTTCCATGCAGCAAAAATTCAGAGGCTCAATTTCCATGGTGGTTGGTACCGGCCGTGCCACTGACCCAGTCCACGCTCGCACGGATGTCAATAGGCGCGATAACAATTATTTATTTACAAAAAGGCTCACAGCAAAAGGCCAAATCGCACTTAATATTATATGCGATAGGTACACTACTTACTAAAGACAACCAGTGATTGCGTTTGCGCAAACACGCGATGTTCGCATCGCTTACTCGCGCGATGATCGCATATTAGCACGAAGCCTAACACTACCTGAATCTGAATAGTAAAGATTGAAAATGTCTATTCTAAAAGCTTTTGCCCTTGTTGCAGACACAAATCTGTATAACGTATGCGTTTGATTACCTACTCACTGGCTGAAAATCAGTGTTGTGGGTGCAAACCCCAGCATAATGCTGGGCCAGCTGCCTTTTGCAGCCAAAAATTTTTTCAGCTAATAAGTTTTGTAGTGTATATCGTTGCTTTTTATTTTTGTGTTTTTATGTTGATTTCTGTGTTTATCTTTGTTTCTGTTTTTTTATGGTAATTTCTTTCTTTTATAATTTGGTTTTGTTTGTTTTTCTTTTCTTATTGATTACTTGTGTTTATTCTTTCTTGTTTTTTGATGCAAATAAACTTCTCTCTCTCTCTCATTTTTATCGAATCAGTCCAAGCCACTAAGTATCAAAAAGATAATCAGAATCTGTTATTTTTGCACTTTCTTTTGATATTTGGGTATTAACATGAATAACAGTACGCAGAGTAGTCGCTCGAAACTGCCCATTAGATGCAGCATCCAGCAAACAAAATAAAAAGATCGATGGCTGTTACTCTTTGATGAAACTACTGAACGTATATCATTAAAACTTTAAAGTAGTTTCGGAATACCGGATAACACATCATTTTACCCGAATTTCCCACGGGAACGGGATAAACAGATGAAGGTAAAGGCGCTGGGGTTTATTGTAATTGACAGCCTCTATAAAGATGTTACCAAACCACTAAACTTCCCTGATAGCTTTTCTTATGACTTAACAACGCGAGTGCCGAAACTTGTTATTAGATTCATAATTTCCAGTATAGTTTTTACAACTTCAGCAATAGAGTTCATTATCCCGTTGCATAGTTTCACGACTCTGACGGTACTATCTCATAACTTATGCGTTAAAATTTAACCTTCTCAATATGGGCGTCCTCTTAACGAAGTACAACGTAGGTAAGTACATAATATAAAATGGAAACTTTCCCTCGTCGTTTTGGGACAGTGCCGCTGGTGGCACAGTAGATCGCCACCATTGTAAAATGAACTCTACGCAATAAGAATACAGATGTAAATTAAGGCTCTCGTTCATTCAGTGATATTATGAAGTAGAGCTTCACCGCGACTGTGCAAACAACGTTAATCAAATTACAAAGGAATCGAAGTTTATCCGACAAGAAAGATAATTAGAAATTGTGCCGGCTGCTTTAGTTAGAACCTGTCTGTTCTCTGAGGGTTGTCTTGTCTTATGGCTGATAAAAACTATCAAATAACTAAAAAATACACATTCTCATTTTTCGAAAAGGTAACAGACTGGGCAAAAAGGGTCGTAGATGGCTAATTTCATGGAAAACGAAGTTGACAGTAGCTTAGTGGTTCTATTCTTTACTAGCTGTTGACTGCAACTGCCTGTACTCTAGGCCAAGGAATTGGTCTACCAATTATGATGACACTAACTAGACTCCCTGCACGACTAAAGATTCCAGGGTCAACTTAACCCACATGATTTGAGCATATGAGCTCTATTGATGGCGTTCTTCGCAGTTTAGTCTTTTGTGGACCACTTATTGCCTAATCTTGTTAACAACACACTTAGTTCCATTGCGGGCCTGGTCGATCACAAAATATAAATATGTAAGTAGTCAATACAGCCCGCAGGCTAAAATACATGTGGGCTAAAATACATATGATTTGACTCTGTAATACGACTGTCTCTGTCATTCAACATCGATACGAGCGGAAGAGCTTCATAAAATGACTCTGCCATCAGTAAGGTAGAGAGATGAGTTAGGTGGTGACAAGTGAAAGATGAACCTTCATTTCTAATGACATACATACATATGACTTTCGACCTTAGAGTGACCTATTTTTCTTGACAGACTGTTAAATACAGCTGCCGCGGATTCTCGAACCTATTTCTAAGAGAACAACATCGAAACCGTACGGTTGCATTCGACTGTATGTAGAGACCCCAGTCACAGTCGACAGCTCGCTTCAAAATAGAACATTAGATATTTATGATTATGTAGTCTAGTATATTCTATTGCAACTAAGTAATAACTCTTTTCCATCTAGCACAAATAAGCTATGAGAGACTTAGAAGAGATCTTGTTTTCCAAACTGCCTGTCACAGTCATTGAGAATAATTAAGCTTTTTACCACTTTTTACTATTATTCTAATAATTTAACGTGAACACTCATATTGTGAAGTAAGTGGAGTAATTTTAAACTAAAGTTTGAGCTTACAATGGTTACAGTCAAGCCCTGCCCTTTAAATATTTTCTTAGGAAAACTGTCTGGATTTACTTGACGAGATTGCACCGTGATTAATTATACATTGTCATTACAATTAGTAAATTACGAAGAATATTAATTAATGCAGTAGATACTTTGTCTCATGGCTTACCGTTCTGCCGAGCTTTCTCTCTCGAGTCAAACTAATAATTAATTCAATGAATTTCAATTATTTCAAATGCTCTCAATGTAGACTTTAGTAGTCTTAGATTTAAGGTCATGTTGAAGTCAATCATAATAATAACTCGGCCGCACTTAATTTCTCGAACAAGCAAACTATAGCTATTTGTGGATTGTATAGTATAGAGCTTTGGGTAATAATTAAACAAACTGTTTGTGAGGTTTCTCTGCTTTGTCTGCCAATTGGGTAAGTAGGTAGTTTCTTAATTTTGTTCATTGTTACATTTACAAAACATTACTGTAAAGCCCATTTGCATTATAGTTTTGAACCTGTCATTCACTGTAGGAAATTACGCTACGAAAATGATGCACGTCTGTCTATAATTAAAAAAGATAAGTTACACAGTAAACAGGTAACATGCTCCTTTGTTATAAGCGAATTTTTGAGGGGCTTGTTTTACTTAACATACGAAACAACTTTTACAACGTCCGGAAACGAAAGAGGAGTGAGAGAGAAAGAAGAAAGAAGTCGCTCGAAAAAGACGGAAAAGAAAGAAAATTTACATCAGTACATAAAGTTTTGTAATGGGAAGGAAATTTTTCGTTTCATTTTCTGTGCTAATATATTATGAACAGAAAAAAATTGATTGTTTGTTTGTTTGATTGACTGAATAGGCTTGGTGAATAAAGGCTACATTTTATCCGGAAATCCTCACGGGATCGAACAAAAACATAAGTTACGCCCCGCGGTACGGCTTCTTTATAAAAGTACGTATTTGAATTTTCGCATGCATATTACATTTTTGACTTAGAAAACATACGAAAATGGTATGTCTGTGACTAAATTCACTAGTCAGCTGTAGTTAACTAGTTAGGGAGCAAATTCATTCGGCACTAACCGCAAATGAAGCGAAGCAACCCCGCTGTTGCTTGTAATTTCTGGTTATTTGATGAAACCCAACCACCTCCTCTGACGTCGGCTCTCCTGTTTTAAATCACTCCAAATAATGAGGAACATTAAAATAAATATTCTTTGCTTTGTGTCTGCAGATTTTAAGATTAATGAAGATAATGCAAACTTTTGTGATTGCAAACTTGAGCTGTCTAAAATTTGGTCTACCACCCTAAGATTGAAACTGACACGAATATCATTACTCATTAAGGTACATTTTTAAGCGATTTCTTAAAAGGAGTCTTTCACAATTCGACCTTACCCACTTATGTTTGTTCGCGGATAACTCCGCCATTTATGAACCGATTTTCATGACTTTTTTTTTGTTGGAAAGAAGATATTTCCAATGTCGTTCTACGATAAGGAAATCAGGGTATGATGATGGCAAACCCATAGAATTTGCGGAAGAAGTTGATTTTTTTTTCTTTTAAATAATTTAGTTCACAATATAACAAGTCCACATATAATAACACACGAAGTGCTATCAAAATAGAGACACACAATTTCTTGACCGACCTTACACACGAGAGTGCAAACTAATCCTACGTCAATGAATCAAACACAATAGTTATTATATTGACCTATTTGACCTAATGAAAGTGCATACCTGTGACTGGTTGCCAATCAACCATGTGTGCTAACCGATAGTGTTAATTTACGCTGCGGTAACGAACTTCACAAGTACATATTGGTTTAATTACTAATACGTAGGCATTCACTAAACACGATATTAACGGCATTGGATCGTCTATCGAAATTGAATCGCTAAATTAACCGGAAATGTGAACAATCGACAATTGAGTGTTCAGTAGGGCGGCCACTCGGACAAACGGCTGTAGGTTCGAATCCCGCTGGTATTAACGAACAATTAACGTGTTGCTTGCGCCTGGTTGCTACAAATTTTGGTGATTAGCTAATACCTCTTTTTCTGCCTAAATGGAATTCACACCGGTTGGTCATCCCGCTTGCATGAATAAGAACTTTTAATTATTGATTTGACTTTCGTAGATAGCCGGGGACACGGCTGAGACTCTTGTACTGAAGAAGAGGAAAAGGGCGGTTTTAAATCTCGTCGTAATTTTTACATCTACCCCAAGGCGGAATATGATTCAGAAAATTGTATTGTATTCACATTTCTATAAGCACGCGGAGTGGAGAGCACACTCTGTGCCTACAAGTAGGCTCAATATCGAGGTCACAGGATCAACATCGTTCGTGCACCAAATCGATTAAATTTCTAAGTAAGAAAGCAATCATACATCGCTAAAAGTTACTCGAGAAATTTGTGAAATAGACCGTAAGTCTACCGAGTCTGAGTCAAAATTGGCTTGTCGTTTGAGTATAAATCAAAAGCTTTATCAATTTACAATCTTATTACCGTGTAATAAGTATTGCTAGGCGGAATATTCTCCAACATTTTTTCCGCACTCTGTCGTCGATTCCGTATAGAACAGCTCATCTCATCAGTGTTATGAGGATTTCCCTTTTCCTTCTAAAGTAGGGTAGGGTAGCGTACAGTCAGAGACACAGTTTTCGGCGACACTTGTTATGGTGAGTACGATTTTGTCTGTGTGTCTGAATATTGCCGATTTTATTTTTAACCGCACTCACAACGTGTACGAAAAAAAATCTCTTAAAAAAGTATTACTTACTACGAAGTCTGCATGTACTTCACAACCTTTGTTATGATTCTATAAAAACCGACCGAAAAATGTCGAAAATTCATTCGAATTTAGTTAAGAAAATCGCACAATTAAATACTCTTAACAATATACCGTTAATTAGGTAAATCAACCAGAGCGGACGCACCGAATTCAATAAAATCAAACAGCCTTTAGCCGGAAACTTTTATTGAAATTGAATCAATCAATAAAATTATGTTATATAACCGTTCGTAATGAATAAGGTTTACTGGCTTTACGTGTGACATTTTCCGTATAATTATTATCTATTATACAAAAATGAATTGATGTTCGTTAGTCTCGCTAAAACTCGAGAACGGCTGCAATATACGGGGTACAAAGGCGACTTCCTTTGGCAAAAGAAATGTTTCTCGAGACACCTAGTGTAATATAAATAATGAAGTGATTATAATTCGAGCTGTGGAGAATTGTATCGCGAGTCAAACAATTGCTTTCGCCGAGACAGGGAATAGAAATACAAGAGAAAATGTTTCATGATGCATTTTGCCATAGGTAAGAAAAAGTAACTGGATTAAAGTTTTTCGTACAAAATGTGTGAATTATGTAATAATTAATTGTAGGTATATTGATGACTTTACCACAAATGATATCGATAATTTTATTGAACCTGATATTTGAATTTCTTGCCCATTATTTTTTTATCAATAAACAGTTTACTTTACTCAGCTAGCTCACCTCGATTGTAAGATTATTAGATATGTTGTGTACACAAAATGATGTGTGACCAGGATTTTTTGCTCACGTGTGTATCTGCTGCTCAAATATACGGTAGGATATCTTCTGTCTCTGTTTTCTCGGTAACATGTACTTCTTTATTAAGATTATGATATTGTGTTCACTCTCTCTCTAGAATATGTTATTAAGAACTTTACGATTCCACGCGTTACTCGTGCCAGTCTCAGATTTCCGTTTTCTTTCATGAGTATACCTACATCACGTTATCCTTCTTTTCACTAGTCACAATCCTTGATCAGACTTTTAGTAAAATAATATTGTAAAAACAGGGTCTAGTCGCAGTATAGATTCAAGAACCTAATTAAACTAATGGAACTTAGGCACTTTTGCTAAGAAAGTTGGCGTTACCTGCAGCTTTGTAAAAAAAGTCATTACACGGAACGCAAAGTTTGGATTTTTAGGAAATTACGAAACACTGAAATCAATACAGAGAGACAGAAAAGATGCAAAGTAACTGCTGTGGATACATCATATTATGTCGAACTAACTTTAGGAGCCATGGCAATTACAGATGTTGCTTATCAGAAAGACATAATGCAATGATACCAGTATAAATAGCCCCTCGTCCAATAATTTCTTCACAATTCCAAATACGCCTTTTTTCTGTTAGAAAATAGAAAGCAGAGTATCATTATTTTCAGAGAGTCACATTCAAGCACCAGACTGAAACAGACAAGTACCTACTTACAGCTTTTTCTTTATAAAAGTTGTTTGAGATAATCTACATGCAAGCCGACAGTTCTGAGCAGACTTAAGTTTGAACTTTGTAAATGGTATTAAATTCGGCTGTAGTATTCGCGGAGAGAACGTTACGGCGCCGCCGCCGCCGTCGCGCGTCCTCTACAAACGTTCTCTTTTCAAATTCATCATTATATTTTCAACGGTCTTTGCAAAACGGTGCGCTCAGATTCCAGTCCTTTTCATGATACATCATATTATGTCGAACTAACTTTAGGAGCCATGGCAATTACAGATGTTGCTTATCAGAAAGACATAATGCAATGATACCAGTATAAATAGCCCCTCGTCCAATAATTTCTTCACAATTCCAAATACGCCTTTTTTCTGTTAGAAAATAGAAAGCAGAGTATCATTATTTTCAGAGAGTCACATTCAAGCACCAGACTGAAACAGACAAGTACCTACTTACAGCTTTTTCTTTATAAAAGTTGTTTGAGATAATCTACATGCAAGCCGACAGTTCTGAGCAGACTTAAGTTTGAACTTTGTAAATGGTATTAAATTCGGCTGTAGTATTCGCGGAGAGAACGTTACGGCGCCGCCGCCGCCGTCGCGCGTCCTCTACAAACGTTCTCTTTTCAAATTCATCATTATATTTTCAACGGTCTTTGCAAAACGGTGCGCTCAGATTCCAGTCCTTTTCATGTTTCTTACCCGTGACGTCGAAGAGGAACATCCGATTATTTATATTTTGAACGACGCCTGACAAAAAATACCTAGAACTCAGTTTTTCTTAGCTCTGTGTTACAAAGTCTGAAGGAAAATTGGATCAAAGAACTGTAGTAATTGTTAAGTTATTACTATATTGTTGAGCTTTAATAAATATTTTTTACAATCCTTCACTAGCGGAAACCCATTCACCTCGATACCAAATTCAATTAACTAGCTTCACTGGTTTCGGTTAGACGATGATGTATGAGTGTAACCGTAAACGTAATTTTGTGTTTTAAGGAAGTAGATGGATTGTATGTAGGTCCGCGGACATGTTATTAATTTCGGTCAGTCTGTTTTTTCCTTGTATGTAGGTGAGTTCTTACGTCGTGTGCTGACGCCGCACTGTGCATTTTGTTATTCTACCTACCTAGGCGATCCGAATACCTAACTACCTAATTTTCAATGCAGGTGCTCGATGATTAATTCATGCATTATTCCTGCCTTTAGTCACGTTGCTCTTCCGCTGCCTCTGACAGATAATGACGGCGTTCAAAGAGGCAATTTCGTCAGCCTCATAATGTGGACCTGTAGGTAGGTAGCGTGTGTTTGCGTTTGCATACGCCCCATTGACGAACACAAAGTTGGAAAGAAAATAATGGGAAGTGGAACATGCCACCCGCACGACGCCGCCACCGCCGCCCCTGATATCACACTGTGTCAGGCATCTGTAAGGCCGACACCACATATTGGCTAAAACTTGGCTTCAATTTTCATTGTTTGTCCAATGACTGCCAAAGACTGTTTATACATTTATTTTGTGTACTGTGAACCCATGAGTAGAACTTGAAAGCGTTGTGTTGCCCTCGCGTTAGGTTTTTACATAATACGTGCCTGACTTCGGTGCTGACGCTACATTATGTTGTTTTGAGATTCAGCTGCTCGAGAAAAAAACGTAAAACAGATGATATCACACAATTGCTTGAATTTGTTTTTGGTAACAATTTATTCAACCAAATCTAGCTATCTGATCTATGCAAGTATAGGAAATACGATTCATAGTATATCATAAACTGAACAAACTAAAGCCTGGGACCGGAAGCGTTGTGTAAACGGAAACGGTTTGTAATATAATATGAGTTACCTACTACACTACCTCGCTTGCAGACAAATTGATTCCATAACCTTTTCCGGCCCTACCGCATCTATTCCCTGATCATGAAGTTCCTCATTCTGTTATGTTAGTTCCAAAACTGCGTGTTCTCATTGGTCAGTGCTCCACCAGAATGCCATGGCTTCGCGTTCTTATTTGTGATCTCCGTTTATCTCTGTCGTCACCTGAGGCGCGACAATGGAGATCCGTGTAGATTGTATTTCAAAGCGAGATACATTTATTTCAAACAACGAACGCTCTTTTTCAACTATTTTCAATGGTCATAGAAATTTGTCATCAAACGACACACGTAGAATGAAACATTTGTGAACTTTTTGAGCCTTTGTGTACAACAAATTAGAACTTCACTTAACTACCTATTGTTTGCAGCTGAAACGAGGAATTTCATTGCAGAGACAGGGTGTATAAAATTTTATAAAACCTTTGTGAGATACACGTAGTGGCATGGTAATGAAGATACTTAAATACAATTTTTAATGTTATAAATTATTCCATATTACTATGATTCAGACGAATGAAAGGAAACTTGTTCAGAACTGTACGTACAGCAGGGCCAGTTTCACGTAGGTTTTGTTTGTTTGGAAATTCGCCTAGGTATTTCAAAAAGAAAGAATAAAAGAACATGGTAACTCTATGCCTACATTGTGTCGTCCTGGTTCCCCGGAGGTGCAGGCTTCAACTAGGTCGCGCCGCGCCTTCCTGTCTGCAACGGCCGACGGTTTCCAATAGCCGTTGGACTAATAAAGGAACGCAACCAGAACTATTTATCTATATCAGCGGTTTCTTGACACTATAACGTTTCTACTTACTGTGCGTCGTGAACTTTGTAAGAATAGCTGTAGTATCACTCATTATCGGATTGGGTTAAATACATTTGGTGAACTGTGGTGGCCATTTGCCGATTTGGGACTAAATTATTAAATTATCTTAATAATTATTAAATTATCACAAGATTATAATTGTGTTCACTGTTCTAAAATAATGGGGTAAAATAATGTAGGGGGTCTTATTATACACATGGTCTATGGGTCTAGTCTAGTTAGTTCAATACCTGGACTAAATATGAAGCACGTTTCGCATCGTAAAGGACATAAAAGTCCTGTTAGTATTGAAGTATGTGTGGGGTCTATTACCCTCATGTCTGTGCTATTATAGTTCCACATACATATAGTTCGCTACCACACAATCACAGTCAGGAAATGCAAGAGTAAATAGGTCCTCTCTCAATTTATAAACTTAATATTACCTGCAACGTTTGTCTGTTTGTTATTTTACTGTGACAAATATTTAACCGTCAATAAAAGCAAGGTGACCAAAGAACATGGTATTGAGATTGTACAGATTCGTGCCCCAGTTCTACGTACAATCTGTTCTCATTGTCAGTTTTGTTACATATAATTTGTACTTGAGGGGCTTCTCTTGTTTATTGCTATGATTACATTACGTAAACGATACGTATTACGTATATTAATATACATACAGTATATTACGAACGTTTCGAACATACGTCTGTACAGCCAACAGCATAATGTCGACTACTAAGTAATCTAAAGAGTGAGGAATGAGAATAGATATTTTCAGTTGTCATTTGTTACAGTGTTGTACAGTGTTAGACGTACAACATCGATTTAAAAAAAATAAACACTCAAGCAATTTACGTTCCTTTTTTTTCAAAACGCTTCTTACTAACATTCAGCTGACATCACGATACAATCGCAATGTGATTTTAAAATCAATTTATTCCGTATCCGGACCACAACCGGCTACCTTAAATGGGTGAAAATATTTTAAGATGTTTTTGCTCGTGTGTGATATAAAAAATAGTTAATATTGCTAAGCGTCTGTACCGAATTCTCTAATTATTTTTGTATGCTTATGTCAGGCGAAGGTTCTTATGAAAAGTTGTGTGGTTTTACGAAACCACGGTAAAAGTGAAACTTTTTTTCACATTATAGACACTACACGGTCAGCTGCTGCGAACTATAGACGCCGCCATATTGGCCTCAGCTGCTCTGATGAGCGCCTTTCACTTTATCCCTACTCCGCGGCCGACCGTCACGCGACATGCAACACACAGACGAAAAAGTTTGAAACGATGTAATAAAAGTTTCACTTTAAAAAAATTATACAATTTTTTTTAAAGAGAAATTATACTATTTCGAAATAACTTTTCATAGTTGACAGGACCACGCCTGTCCTCCCTCTGTGGGTTCCCACTGGGCTGGTCTGTTACGGACGACTGGCCGGTCCGACAGGGACCGCTGTCCAGGGTTCGCTTTCGAACTCGCAGACAAGTGGTCAGGCTGCGGACCCCACTGGATCCAGGGTCCTACGCCGGCAGGGCGGTCGGGTTGTGGCCCCGCCCTCCACCAACCCTGTATTTCCAGGCGTATAGCGTATAGAAAAGAATAAGACTGCGGTATAAGCCTGGCGTATAAGGCGCCCTTGGGGTCGTGTGCGTCGGAGTGGGGGATTCCCGGCATCTGCTTGAACGGCCCCGAGAAGAATGGCGGTTATTCTATGACCTGGTTACTGCCGGCGAAAGAGGTCGCTAGAGCAGACAAACCACCGTCTGCTCCGAACCGGAGTCCAGCTGGACGAATGGCTAAGGCGGATACTGACGCATTTCCCTTGGATACTTCCAGTACACGACACGAAGGTCATAGTGGAGTTTAGTCGGCAAGAGTCTGACATACCCCGTTCGCTGTGCCCATGGCGGTGGTGTCTATGAGGATTCCCTCACGTAAAAAAACAACGCCTGTCGGGTCCGCTTGTACTTAAAATAACCTTCGTTGGAGAAAATAAGTGCAGGTTCAGTTTGTGTTAATGTTTCAACTATTTTTATTCGGTTTAATTAATCTGGATTATTTGGTGTTTGGTGTTAGGCCGTTGTTAGTTAAATAAAGTATATTTATAAGATAGAAATGAGCTCTATTTATTGAAATACTCATTGATTTTAACGGCAGGCAACACCGCTAATGGTTCATAAAGCAAAATTGGCTTTGTATCGTTTTAAATTTTAGTTTTCTGTGAGGAATATGTAAGTTTGTGACAACTGAGTTGCTAAGATTTGTTTCGTGATGGCAAAAAATGTATAATACATTGTCCGGCGTATTCATAATAGTTAAAAACTTAAACCAGTACCTACCAGTAGCCCCTACGACTGTTTAGAGTCATCATCAAACGCTGGTGTTTGGAACACCTTTGAAATAATATTTTTTCAAACAAAGTAATCACCAAAATCGGTTCATAAACGACGAAGTGATCGAAAAAACATAAAAAAGCATTAAAACCGTCGAATAGGAAAAACTTATTTTTTAAATAGCTTAAAAAGTTAAAACGTGGACTAACTTGTTCGACATATTCAACTTAGGCCAGACCTTCATTGGTACTGCACTAGCGGGTTATAACTTTATAACCACGGTGTGTAACTTACACACGTCAAGGAAATATCGAATAACAATGACAAAACACTATTGGTAAATCATTATCAAAAAAAAATTAGTAAGCGACAGCGCCTAATAATTTTAAAATTATTGGTAAGGGAGTAAGAAAGAAAAGTAGGTCTCTCATAGTATGTTACTAACTCCATCAAGCGAACAAAATTAACCCAGCACTGTTGCATCACCGCCGAGGTTGCAACCAGCTCCAGCCAGATTGCTAAAGCAATCCATATTAACTGCATCAGCTACCGAAGCCTCGGCGTCTGGCTATTTTTGGCCAGCAGATTTGAAGAGACAATCGATTTACTTAGAACAGAGTTCAGCAGTTTTATATAGAGCGAATTTTGTTACCTACGTGATATAAAATAAGAATTGATTTCGCTTGTACCACTTCCGTAGGAAATATCGTTTACCGTTTACATAGTATTGAAGTGGATAGAAAATGCTTTCGACGCATTTTCAGTAAGATTGCACGCGTACTGTGTATGTGACGTGACTCCAGGTAAGAACTCATGTTTTTTTTAATTGCAAGAAAGGCAAGCATTTATCTATCACCCTTGCTGGAGTTAACACGTTCACTGCCAGCACCATAATCTAAATGCACTTCTAGGTGCCGATTTGTTTTTTTCTAAAGTATATGTCAAAATCTGCTTTAAAACCCCACGGCAAGTATAATTTCACATATTTAATTTGAAATTAGGGAATAATTCAATAAATAAAATTTCACGCACCAGTGCGTTGTCGGCACCTAAGATGAAATTTTCATTACCAGTGCCGCTGACGCACCGGTGCGTGGTCAGTGATTTGAATAAAAAAAACGATAATTATATATAAATTTATATAAAACATTAACTGAAAGCTGATATATTCACTGCTGTTAAGATAATCAAATCAAAGCTACGGTGGTGCAAGCGTGCTTATTAGGCTCCTCACAGGTAGCAGCTAAACAGAAGTAGGGTGTGCCCTAACCTATTTCGCATAATGGCTTCTCCGAATAGATATTGTGATGCCCGACCACATAGCGCCATGACTTTGTTCGGTGGGGAATTACTATTTTAGAGAGGAAGATTTTTATTACATTAGAATGACTATTTCGCTCAGTCTATTGCACCAATACCGCTTTTATTCGGTTGAAATAACGTTTATTGTCATGAAAGGCCGCGTTGGATTGAAAATGCTTTCGTTGTAGGTACCAAGTCACAGTGAGATTGAAGTGGTATTGTGTAGGTGAATTGGTCCAGGGATTCTATTCTGCTACATTCTCGTTGTTTTAAATCTACGGTTTCTCAGCGTCGTACGATGTGAATTGCTGGTTTTGTTACTCTCGTTTTGACTGTGCTCCTTAGTAAAACGGCGATGCACTTCGTTTGTCGCTGAAACGCTAGAGTGACATTACGAGAGTGTAACGGGCTTGGCCTCTTGATTTGCGGTGCACCGCTCGCCTTCCGGGGCTTTGCTCTGATCCCGTCTTACTGTTTCTAAGACCTATTCTCTGGTGCAAATGGCCATCCGTGATATCTTTAGAATACCTAGCGACATTATTATGAAGAATACGCAATAGTGAAATTAAATTGTCTATTATTATTTTAATCTGATCAAATTCCTAGTTATAGGCAATGGTCTGACCATTCTTACATCAACGTACATTTCATTTTCGCCAATATCCGCTTAGTAATTTTTTATTTAGGAACTTTTCCGGACAGTTTTCTCCAAGTGAGAGTTCCTTACTGAAATTCTACAAATATTGCAATTACAAACAGGAATAAATTCAGCAATGTTGACCGTGTTTGGCATAGTAACACATTTACTCCCGTACCAAAAACACGCTATCACATAAAAAATGTTATAACAAGTCAGTTTGTATGTTATGTGAATACATATTCCTCTATTATTAGTAAGTCCCTTTTTGAGATTTTTTTTATATTGTAGATTTAGAATATCTATTTACTTGAATGAATGCGTGCCGACGGTCTCGCAAACGATTACGCCGGAGATCAGGTGAAATAGAGGAAAAGGAGCTGGAAAGCTAACCACGCGTGCACAAGTCAGAATAAATTGTGCAACCGGATATAACGCCCTAGCAGTGGTTTAGTATACCGAGCATACAGTTGAACTTGTCTGCTGTCGTTTCCGGACGTTCGCAAAAAAATATATATGTTATCCGGCCAACTTTTTCCTGCAAACGGTTAAGCTTGCAACGGCGGCTGGTGGAACGTTGCATGCAATTCTTTTCGCATTATATCTCCCCGGTGCTAACGTTACATGTTAATGCGCGTTTCATTACTAAGTAATAGATGTTTTTTAACTGACGAAAAACGGAAGAGGTTCTTATATGGACGCCGCCGTTTTTTTTTTCAATGTATGACCACGCTTAACTTTTAACAAGGTAATACGATTTTGATAATTCTTTTTTTATTGGAAAATTTATACCCCATAGGTGTACCTTTTCCTACCTTTGGTGCATTATAGTTACTTATACATTTGAAAGACATTTTTGGAAGACTTTCGGTTTTTTCTGCTTTAAAATTTTTGGGGTGGAGATCCGTGATCTCCTACCCCCTGGAAACAGGACGTGACATATATGTATGTATATATGTTTTTTTTTAATCATCATATTATCCGCTGCTGGCCATAGGCCTCTCCAATTACACGCCACTGTGATCTATTTTCGGCTTCTCGCATTCAGCTTCTGTACTACGTATAATGTCATGATTCTTATGTGATTATTTGTACTTAAAGTACTTACCCCTCTTTGGGATTAAAGGCGTCAAGTGTTTTTATTTTTTTTTTTTATTTCTTATGTGATAAATTTGAATTAGCCCGTCGGTCTGATGTTATAATACATGTGATGTGTTGATAATACAAATTTTCTTTTCAAAAGTAAAGCGCACTACCTTAATGAGATTGACAGTAGAGATACTTGGAACTAACGCTATTTCACTCCAAACTAATGCGAGCGCGCGTCATGCCAGAGCGGGAAATGTTGCAAATATCTTTGCAATTAACGTCGTTAGAATTTCCGTTCTTCCGTCAAACTGTCGCAAATACGTCAGGGACGATGTGTTGGCAAAATAACTTTTGTAATAAAAGGTAGGCATTTACATAGATAAAGCACTTACAATCAGCTAAGAATCTGTTCAGTTAGAACAATAAGAAAACGTAAGACAAACCGTCATCAATACAAGGCCTAGCACAGCGTTCCAAGAAAAAAGTGACAAGACATATATACGCGCTGCGATTTGTTGAAACAAGCTCGAGTCGCACGAAGTATGACATATTAACCAATCAGAGCGTGTATTTGGTCTATGTCGTGTTTCTCCTGACGCGCATGCTATGGTTATAGTAGGTGGACATTCCATTTACGCGAACGAAACGGTTCGCGTCTACTTTCGTAGTGCGAACCGCCCCAGGGGCATAAGTCTGCTAAATACTCGTAGTTGCTTCGCTCTGGCATCGTAGCGGCAAACTATGTGCATTGCTGTTACTTTCACGTCACTGTCGTCCGTAGTTAAACAGCAATGGACATCGTTTGTAGCCAAAGTAATGTCAAAGCGATGTAACTACGAGAGTGTAGCAGATAGATGATTTATTCCCATTTGTTCCTTTATCAGTTTCTTTTTAGAACAAAAATGTGTCAATTTTCCTTCAAAAAGGAACTATTAAAGGAACTACTGGGATTAAACGGAATGACTTGCAGTATTTCCAGCGCAGTATAGTCTAGAGGAGTTCCAGTCACGCGTAAATAGGTACCTAATAAATAAGTGAGACTCCATCGTAGACCACATCTCTGCTAAACATCAGGCAGGATGGTGGTTTAAAATCTAGTGCTAGCTACTTCATAGTGCATTAAACAAAAAACCGTGTTTTGTCGTTCCATCGCAGCTTGCTGTTTCGTGATTGGTTTTACGTCATAAAATTAATGGATTGATACAAAACGAGTGATGATTTTCTTTGTGTTCTAACCGCACTGATCTTCCAGCTCAGGTTCCCAACATAAGCCTAACCTACGTTATCAACTGTAGTAATCAATGAGGTTAGAACATATGAATTACATTAGACATGTAATGTTCATTTTTTTCTTCTTGCCGAAATAAAGCAATTTCTACCTTATCGACGTTTTATTGACACAGACAGGAAGTGACGTGAAAATTGATAGAGCACTTTCTTGGCCAACCGTACCTACTTACAACAGTCAACAGAAATATAATGTGCCAGCGTTATAAGCAAAAAAGGCCCAACTCGGTCAGTCCCACCCTTGACCTAATTTGGTAACTCGATTCAGTTAAATTTAGTCGATTTTTCATACATACACGTTAAATATGAAACGATTACTTAATATGTATTCAATTTAAAAAGTTTTTTTGCGCTGCACGAAATATTGAAGTATTTATTAGGCAAGTGCCTCTGCCTATCCCGCTTTGGGATTAAAAGGCGTAAAGTGCGTTTTTTTATTAGGTAAGTACCTATTTGGTACTTAGGTACTTGCCAGAAGTAAAAAAGGTGGGTACTACTACTAATAGAACTTAAAAGCTTCGCGGCCGCAGCTTTTACGCGGTGAAATTCGAAACTGCAACTTAATTCTTTGTTTTACCTACTATAATAATTTCATGCTGAATTAACAGTTTTTACCAATTATTTCTAAATGCACTGATGTTACGTCGAATAAAGTATTTTTACATTTCTTTTGATAATTGAATGTCTTTGAATGATGAAGTGAGTTAATTTTCCTAACATGATCGTATTAGAATATACTATTTAAAATACAATAATGTAACAAGTGAGTATACCTATTACCTATTATACTATATTATTATATTTACTTATTTTATATTCACAGTGTATGTGTCAGAATCATGACAAGTGGAGGTCCGTAATATCTGCCTACCCCTCTGGGAAATGACTGTATGTGCAACCTAGTACGCATTGAAATATTTGTTTTATTTAAACATCTTTGTTTGAAAAATAATTGGTTTCTTTAACTGTTTTGTTTTCATTCACTTAATTGTGTTTAGTCTTTCGATCTGGAGCACCTACTATGTTGAATCGTTTGTGTAATTTGTGTTCTTTGTTGTGGTCCGGGCATATTAGCCGTAGAATTGATGGGGAAAACGAGTTCTCGAGTGGAGACCGCGGCTTGGCAAACGGAGTGTAGGACGCCCTTAGTGCAAAGTGGACTGATGGTTGGCGCAAGATGGCTAAAAAACCAACTGCGAAAAGCCGAAAAAAAATGGCGTGCAATAGAAGAGAAATTTGGAGAGTCCTATGTCCAGCAGTGGAGGAATATGGGTTGATGATGACGTGTTCTTTGTTATGTACTTATTGAGATTATTTATATTCTGAAGGTTTCCTAGGTGTTCTCTTGGTAGGAATTCTTACTATTAATAGTGGCTTCAACTCTTTCGCGGGCAATCAATTAAAAAGACAATAGATGTTTTACTGTTATCAAGTCGTCGACAGGCGGAACGTGTCCTCTAAAGTGTTAAGTTATATTATCGCAGTTGCCTTGCACTTCGTTGTACAATTTACATCCCTTCTACTTTCGAATCAACGAGTTAGCTTTGTGAATTCGGCTACCGTAATTATTTTAAGAAAAAAAGGCCTGTTTCAATTTTTTTATAAGTACTTCTTTTCGGCAATTTTTCCAAGACTATTTTAAAGATATCTTCACATATAAGTATTTTTTTTAGCAATTTTTGCGTTTATGTTTTACAGTGGCTGTCAAATGAAATATAAAAAACATGCTTCGTTCCGTACGTAATGACTTAATTGTAAGTATGTGAAATAAAACAAATTCAAGCAAATATACCTAAGTAGAAAAGAAATGTTATGTAAGTAGGTACCTGAAAATTCGTAGACTTCATTCTCACTTGACGACAGATTACATTATGGTCACACTACACAGTTACTAACCGCATTGACCGAATGGATAAATATTGTGCGACCGCACGCTGTTAATTGAACAGCTTTTATATGCCACATTAATAATTGTAATAAACGTTTTTATTTGTCCGGCTAACATGTTAGAAATAAATGTAATATCGGTAAAACAAAACGTTTATATTCTACAATGTACGGGTAGGTAATATCCTTCATCTTCCATAATGCTCGTAATAAAACCGAACTAAAATTGTAGGTAATGTTTTTATAGGATACTTACCTAGATCTTCATTAAAAAATAGACGAAAGTAACCTTAACGTCGACGGGCTACATTTAACGAGATAAGCTGATGAATGCACGTTGTTAATGGAATACATGTACCTTTTATTAAATTATTTTATGCAGATAATATAATACATAGGTACAATCTAAAACAAAAAAACGCCAGCGGACAATAATAAATAATACAAAACACTTACCTTTTGAAGAGATGCTGTACACGATGTATCGAAGATTTTCTATATTTTACAGCGACGTAGAATATTAAAATTGAAAACGTTTGATAAAATTGTTAAGTAGTCAACAGTTAAAACTAAGAATCAACAACACGCTACAAACTGTTGGAAAGTTTCGTCGGCGACACGCGGCTCACTGCAACTACAAGTATTCCCAAAGAATTCAACGGGTAGTCTTTCGGTATATTAAAGTTGACAACTAAAGTACTGTGAGGAAGAAACTAAGTCCAGGAAGTAGGCAGCAAGTAGGAAATGTAAACCACCAACTTGTACAAGTTCAAAGAAGTGGCAAGCGATAAAATAGTTTATGAAAAAAGTTTTGAAAAGTTTCAGGCAACAACAAAAAAAATAAAACAGGACGGGTATCGATACCGAAGACTGCTCGTTTCGTTCTCCCACTGAATATAAAGTGAATTACTTTATCTGAAAAAGATTCAACAAGTGGTTTGTGTTGTGAGAGTTGTGGAGCGGAGCTGCAGCAGAGCTCGCGGGTTGAGGTCCCGCCGAGTAGTGCCGACGCGGCGAGCCGGCGCGGGTGTGCGCGCCGCTCCCAGCCGCGTCTGTGTGCGTGCAGCAATGCGCAAGGCGCCGCCGCCGAGGGTCCAGGTAAGCCCGGGACCGAGGCCCCCAGCCAGCCCACCGCTCGCTTGTCTCCCGCCCATCCGCTGCCGTGAGACGGCTGGATGAGCCCATTTCTTACCGGCCCTCACAACTTGACGCATGCCGCGCCGCCGATGGTGCCGTCGCCGCCCGCCCGCCCTCGCATTGTACTGCTCTCCATCATAATTGACAAGACAGAAAGCTTTTGACACTTGATCGGAAGCTTCCATTGTGTTTTGAGGAGTTTGCGAAAAAAACGCCGTATTGTAATATGGATAGGTAGACGTCACCCGTCAGACTTTCAAAAATTTATAACGCGAACATGAAATTCAGCGTTTGAAGGCATCTCAAAAGAGCTGAACGTTCTAATTGCGAAAATATGAAACCGCTTTTCTCTAATAGGTCTGCAGAAATCCATACGATAACCTAGGAAAATATACGAACATTCTCATACTACCAATCGATAAATTGGTAATATGAAATTGTAAAAAATAAAATAAAAAACCTACTAAATAAACCATAATATTCCTTTTGAAAAGTTAAAAAAAATCGACTTTTACAAATAAATAAAAAGGTGGGGTTTGAAAGCTTTGGCCGGCGGCGTTATTCGCAATAATTGAATGGCTCGCTCTGAACGAAATTTGTTTCCTTACTAGACAGTTTTAAACAATTTCTCATTTTTCGTTCGGCGAATTCAGTTACGCGGCTGCGTTGTGAATACAACAAACTTTTCAATTTACCAGAAATATCTTGTGATAGATCATCACATTTCGCCGCCCCGTCAATTTTGTGAAACACCTAAAGGGAGGTAGACGCCGCCACTGTATAATAATCGCATCTCGATAATGTAAAAATGAAAAGATCGGTAACAACACAGTCATCAGTGTATATTTATAGCAAAAATATTCCAATTCAATTAGTTATTTGAAATGAGGTGAGCTTTAAAAAGCCCTTTCATTTAAATACCTTTATTAAATCAACTATTCATATCAGTAACTTTTTACATAGAGAAGAAAACTGCTATTTAGATAATAAATACATTTTTACTGTTTCTAAAATCCTTGACCTTATTCTGAGAAATTATGATTATCTTCTCGTGGCGGCGCTGACACATATGACACGAATATCGGTAGAGTGACGTTTTTATAGTGTGGCAAGGAATAAGCTCAAAGAAAAAAGAACCGAACTCAACAACGTACTGACCACCGAACTCAACAGTCGCCGCCCCTACGATTTTAAAATTTCCCTCGATCTTTCTATTCATCAACATCACCATCAGCGACATGACTTCCACGAAATATTTCTCGTTCCTTCGTCAAGCAGCTTTTATTCGTTACAAACAACCATACAACGCACGCAACGATGAATAATTTTCCCCGTTTTTTTCACATTTTCCATTATTTCTTCGCTCCTAATAGTTGCAGCGTGATGTTATATAGCCTAAAGCCTTCCTCCAGAACCAGTAATTCCTGAGATTAGCGGGTTCAAACAAACAAACAGACTCTTCAGCTGTATAATATTAGTATACATATAAAAGGAAAAGCTGACTGACTGGCTGACATATCAACGCACAGCCCAAACGGCTCAACTTAAGCACGTGAAATTTGCAGCGGACGTATCTTAGGTACCATAGGTACTAGGGTTTTACACTAAGAAAGGGATTCCAGAAATTCCCACGGGAACGGGAATTTACGGGAAAATACTTTTGTATGAAAAATGTAAACCGGTCAAGTCAGACGCTTGAAATTTGGGATGCACTATGCAGGTACTACTAAACTACGCGAGTGAAATGGCGTTGCGTTCACTGGTTGTATTTTTTTTTAAACGCAATGAACAAGCGTTTGACCAGTATCCTACCTGATGTTAAGCAGTTAAGCAGTGATGTGGTCTACGATGGAGTATACTTGCTCATTAGGTAGCTATTTACCCGCGACTTGAAGACCTTCAGACTGTTCTGCGCAGGAAACACAGACTCCGGTAAGTCATTCCACATCCTGGCGGTTCGCACTATAAAAGTGGACGCAAACCATTTGGTTCGCGTAAATGGTATATCCACCTGGTTTGGATGACGTTTTGAAGTTCTCCTGGTTGTCCTATTGTAAAAGCGCGATGGGGGAATTAAGTTATGCAACACCGTAGCACAATCTCCGAAATGCACCCGATAGAAGAAACATAGGCTCGCAACCTTGCGGCGATGCTCTAGGCTTTGTAGCCGAGCACCAAACAGCCTGTCGTCACCTATGAGCCTTCTAGCACGCCTCTCTATTTCCTCCAGAGCCTCAACCTGGTATTTTGCTGATCCATCCCAGAGATGATATAATATTTATCTACTATCGATATATTTATTTGTAAACTCCTCTTTTGAAGTCACTTAAAAAATGTACATTCTCATCTAACGACATACCTACAATTCTTCACGCCTGTCTCTCAGAGTGGTAGGCAGACTTTTTTTTAATAATTTATTTTAATTCTTTTGTCTAACGACATTCAAAAGGGTCGTAAACCATTTCCGTGGCTGACCGGAGAACGATGGGACATTTATTTTCCTGTTTTTAATCTCGTAACATTTCATTTGGTTCGATTTCGGTGGCTAGTCAAAATCGTAACTTAATCAATCCTACTGACGTTACGAAACAAAAGCCGAGACTCTTGGAACATTTATTTTGTAGGTTCCTATAATTTGATATTGCAACTTTGTCGCTTATAGTATGATTCGAACAACAACAAAAATTACCTACCTGCACCTATTTTCAGTGCAATGCCTTTTCTACTCGTGTCACAAGTGTTACCAGTAGTAATACGGATAGTTTATTTTTCTCCGTGGTACTACTCGCTATCGGAGGTGATAAACGGGTAAATATTTTTTCCTGGCTATTGACATTTATGACCCGACCCGAGTTCCTCGGCAAGTTCAAAAGAAAGTAGGAAAACGGCTAAAAAGGTACGGCCATATTACATCTTCAATAACAACTAGTGGTATAGTTTAAAAAAACTACTGGTGTTAAGAATGATAGTAACACTGGTAGAACAGAGTGCTATACGTGACAGTCCGCATGTGCGTACAGCGAAGATCTAGTCTCAAGTCTGGTCATTTAGAAAATACTACGTCATCGGAACAATGAGGAGGATTTTTTTCAAAGAATACACCTCATTCATTAATTTTAACACAGTCAGTTTTCAGGAGGTCCTGCAAGAATCACCTTCTTTCTTAAGTCGTAATATTTCAATCTCTGTGAAATGTGATGCTATACGAAAAAATATTCTGACGCTTCATTTGCGTAGCATGAACACCACGAGTGGGTCGAGGATCCTCGAGAAATCGACAAGCCCTCCCGGGGTTGCCCTCGCTAAGAGTAGTAGGTGTTTCAAAGGTGAAGTCATTGTCAAGGACTGGTAAGTACTGACGTTCAGATAATATTTCAAGTATGAATTAATAATGAACAAAAATGGTCCACCTACGCTGATAGAAATGTAATAAGTATAATATTCTAGGTTTGTGTGAATTATTAAAGAAAATTGAACCGAATTCAACGAGTAAAATTTGACAGACCATAGGCCAGACCAGAGGTGCCATTGTGGAAACTAGAAATGTAGCCCATAGCCCTTCTAGGCCACTACCTAGAAAGTACTTTTTTTAATGCGAGAGATGAAAGAAAGGTCCAAGTAAGAAAAAAGTAATACTTTTCGATAGTCCTTGATTGTCCCCAAGGATTGTCATTAATCATTATCAGGTACCTAATGTTAAAGTCTGTCTGAGGCGAGATAAAATGCCGCCCTCGAAGGTCGTTTATCGACAATAGTGACAAGCGGAGATCTTTTACTTCGACTGACCCATATCCCCAATAAACCCAATGAGCCCAATCCTAGGCTGAAATAACGTAAAATGTATGTTGTATACTTATAAAATTGAGGTTTTAATGAATGAATGTATTCTATATTGTACACTGTACATTACAAAATGTAAAACTAACAATGGTAAGATTGCAATTTTTTTCCAGGTAACATAATTCAGATATAACGTTTTAGTAACACAGAAACCTGATAGACCACTTTCTTGATTTCTTTTTTGTTATTTTTTTTGTGACCACACGCACGTTATGGCCGGTGCCCCCGGAACGACCTTAGCTATGTCTATGGGTGGCCCCAGCTGCGCTAGGACCATCTTCGGCATGAGAGGCGGTCGACGCTCCCCTCAGATCTCGATATAATGACGGCGGTACCAGGGTCACCGTGGTACCACCATCGTACTCAGGGACCACTTTCTTGCCTGACTGAATCATCAGTTGTACTTACTTACTACATCATCAATTTGGGTAGATGTCTGATTTTGCAATAACAGAATTGTTGTATAAATTCAGTATCTACTTACTACTTTACTTTATACTTTTGTTACAGTACCTAAATATTTAAATAGATTAAACCAAAGTAGCATTTTACAGGATTCATCATCATCATCATCTTCTTCTAACGTCCACGTCCTCTATCCCACCATACCCTAACAACTAATAAAATACCCATTTCATTATTCTACATTGGTTCAAACAAGTCAAAACCACCGAAGCATGCCCTTTTCAATTTTGACCATCCCATCTTCTTTTGGAATCTAGTACTATTTCCGTCCGGGGAAAAGCCACGGTCATTGACAGGAGAGTGATTGATATGTGTGATAATGACTGAGTGAAGGATATGGAATGAGAT
>SJJU01000577.1:0-10666 GCA_012932125.1 Conopomorpha cramerella | reverse complement strand
TACATCGTCACCTAATCGTAAATGCGAAGCAGGTAAACATTATTTGGTATTTTCTTCCCAGTCGGCCAAGAAGTCTACTACCGGTTTTTTTTTTTGGTGGAGACATCCGTTATGGATACCTCGCCGCTAGCGGGGTCAAGGGCGGGGTTATATGGGACTCATATGTACTAAAACCATTCGTGACCTTTCGTGCATTACTACCGCGACCCCCCGATCTTGAGCCACTACGTAAAAGGGTAGTCTTCGGTACCAACCTCAGGTTGAAACTTAAATTTTACTTGTCACTACAATCAATACAACAACTCCACCTGCCTTATTTATGTTTCCGCCCGCGGCTTCGCCCGCGTGGACTTAGGTTAAATTGCGGTATAAAGGAATATTTCTGTTTTCCCTCGGTAATATCATTTTTTTCCGGGATAAAAAGGACCCCTTTGTAAACCGGACTTCTAACTATCATCATCATCAGCCCATACTTGTCCACTGCTGGACATAGACCTTCTAACTATACGTCTGCAAAATTTTAAATCAATCGGTTCGGTAGTTACGGCGTGAAAGCTGAACAAACAAACAAACAAACTCAGAACAAATTCATCTACATTCATACATCTTTTCATACATGACCTCCGGATTCGGTTTTTTTTAATTTATAATATTAGTAAGAAGTAAGATGGCAAAAGAAGTGCCATCAAAACTGATAGTCCACTTTCTTGGCCAACCGTATGTTGTTACATTACAATATTCAAATCGTCTGATTATAATTGATTAGTATAATAATCAATAACAAGTAGCCGTGTGGTGACGGTGAATAGACTACTATATCACGAGGTCGTAAGAGGCGACCGAGGGTACCCTCCAGAGGACCGGCAGCAGCGCTCTCTAAACCACAACACGGAGCGTGGCGTGGCTGATAAAGATATGATGATAATGAAGTAAAAGTTAACCTTCATCAGAATATTAAACGCAGAAAAACGAAAACTTACTTTTTTTTAAATTAACATGAAACCGCCTTTTCCTTTGCTGTATTGTAAAAAGTTTTGCGTGGTCATACCCACATGAAAAAAAAAAACGTGTCTAGTTAAAAAAACTCCTCCGGTTTCCTTCAGAGAAAAAGAAAATAGGTAGAAAGTTCCTTTTCACTTTTTCTTTCTATGATAAAGATCTTTTCCGAAGTAACTTCTCTTGACTATAACCAGGACTTCAATGTCTATAATTTATATAAGTTATAAAATATGCTATTATCTCGGTTCTCCCGAACTGAGTACGCTCATAAAGTTATTGTTATAGTTGGGGACTTGTTACGGTTAGGTTTGGGTTAAGTAAAACTTATAAACTTGACATGCTTTGACCATTATTGTACGAACTGCCAGATTGTACAGAGACTGTTATTCTTGCCCAGTATTGTCGGATTTATGTAATATATATATTAGGGCCGATCGCCACCCCGCCTGCCCAGCGTGGCGATTATGGGCATTTACCTCCAATCAATGAGCACAAAAAGGCCACGGCCCCCAGTTCCCGGCGGCTCCGCTATTCCTGGTCACGGTGGCGACCACGGCAACGGCGGAGCAGGGGGTGCGAAGAATCTCCGGGTTATGGGAGGCCACCACAAACAACTGACCCTGGCGACGTACAACGGACGCACGCTATGGCTTGACTCGCATCTGGCGCAACTCGAGGTGGAACTTGGGAAAATTAGGTGGCACATATTGGGGCTAAGCGAAGTCCGAAGAGAGGGAGGGGACACCATTACCCTCAAATCGGGCCACCTAATGTACTTCCGCGAGGGAGACCAACAATCCCAAGGCGGCGTTGGGTTTCTTGTGAATAAGTCCCTGTGTAACAACGTGTGGAAGTGTCTAGTGTGTCAAACAGGGTAGCATACCTTGTCATAAAACTTACCGAGAGGTATAGCCTGAAAGTGGTACAAGTGTATGCACCGACCTCGACACACTCGGACGATGAGGTGGAGGGCCTGTTCGATGATATATCTAAGGCCCTCCACTCCACTACTAAGACACATTACAGCGTTGTTATGGGGGACTTTAACGCTAAAGTGGGAGTACAGAATTGCAATGAATCGGCAGTAGGATCCCATGGATTGGGAGCAAGGAATCATAGGGGGCAAATGCTAGTAAACTTCCTCGAACGAGAGGGGCTATTTCTAATGAACTCGTGGTTTAAGAAAAAGCCCCAAAGAAAGTGGACCTGGCAAAGCCCCGATACTATGACCAAAAATGAGATCGATTTCATCATGACGAACAAAAAGCAAATATTCAGAGACGTCTCTGTGATCAACAGGTTTAATACCGGTAGCGATCACCGACTAGTCAGAGGCTCTCTGAATATCAACCTTAAGGCTGAACGTGTCCGTCTGATGAAAGCCAGGCTCAAACCAACCATGCTCCAAACTATAATGGGATCCGAAGCTTTCCAGCTAAGTTTGGAGAACCGATTCGTTGCCGTGGAAACCACAGAAGACGTGAACAAGAACCTCGAAAATGTGACTCGGGTCCTCAGGGAAGAGGGTACGAGATTTTGTGAAATGCAGCGTAAAGGCAGGAAGTCAAAGCTTTCCGAGGAGACTTTACGGCTGATGAAGGAACGACGTGAGAATCCACCCGTCACTTCGACCGCAAGGCGGGCTCTAAACCACGAGATTAGTAAGCACGTGCGGCGCGACCTCCGATGCTACAATACTCTTTCAATAGAAAGAGCGATTGAGCAGAATCGGGGGTCAAAAGTGTTCGTACAATCTCTTGGAAGAAGCCACCTTGCGAAGTTGACCACAGCAAGTGGATAAGTCGTCACTTCGAAGCCGTCGGTCCTTTCGGAGGTTGAAGACTTCTATGGCCAGTTATACGCATCGCATGCATCTCGCCCTGATCCCGAAAAAATGGGGACTCTAGAGCCACATTGACACGCCACTCCACCGAAGACCTGCCAGAAGTCAGTACTGGCGAAATTGAGATCGCTCTTAGACAGCTCAAAAACGGAAAAGCACCAGGAGAGGATGGCGTTACAACAGAACTATTAAAGGCTGGAGGTAAACCGATATTGAGGGAGCTCCAAAAGCTTTTTAACGCTGTCCTCTTCGAAGGAAGAACTCCGGAGGCGTGGAGTAGAAGTGTGGTCGTCCTGTTCTTCAAAAAGGGAGACAAAAACCTGTTGAAGAACTATCGACCCATTTCTCTTCTAAGCCACGTCTACAAGCTGTTCTCAAGAGTGATCACAAACCGTCTTGCGCGAAGACTCGACGAATTTCAACCTCCGCAGCAGGCTGGATTTCGGAGCGGTTATGGCACCATAGACCACATCCACACAGTGCGGCAGATCATAGAAAACACTGAAGAATATAATCTGCCCCTGTGTCTAGCATTCGTGGACTATGAGAAGGCCTTTGACTCGGTTGAGATCTGGTCCGTTCTGGAGTCGCTGCAGCGTTGCCAAGTTGACTGGCGATACATCCAAGTGATAAGATGCCTCTACGAGGCTGCCACCATGTCCGTCCAAGTACAAAATCAGCAGACACGTCCCATACCATTGCATCGAGGAGTGAGACAAGGGGATGTTATTTCCCCGAAATTGTTCACAAATGCAATGGAGGATATGTTCAAGACGCTGCATTGGAAAGGACGTGGCATCAACATCAATGGCGAACACATCTCTCACTTGCGATTTGCAGACGACATCGTCATCATGGCAGAAACGCTGCAGGACCTTCAACTGATGCTGAATGACCTAGCTGATTCTTCTCTACGGATCGGCCTACGGATGAACTTGGATAAAACCAAGGTCATGTTCAATGAACATGTTCTACCGGAACCGATTTCAGTACACGGCACCGTTCTCGAAGTTGTTAAAAAATACGTATACCTTGGGCAGACATTGCAGTTGGGTAGAAACAACTTCGAGGACGAGTTGAACAGAAGAATTCAGCTGGGTTGGGCAGCATTTGGGAAGTTACGTCGAGTCTTAACATCAGCGATCCCACAGTGCCTGAAGACAAAGGTCTTCAATCAGTGTGTTCTACCTGTAATGACATACGGAGCTGAGACGTGGACACTGACGGCACGGCTGGCCCACAAGCTCAAAGTCGCACAGCGTGCTATGGAAAGGGCTATGCTCGGCGTTTCTCTGAAGGATCGAATCAGAAATGAAGTGATCGACAGAGAACCAAAGTCATCGACATAGCTCATCGTTTTAGCAAGCTGAAGTGGCAGTGGGCCGGCCATATTTGCCGTAGAACCGATGACCGTTGGGGAAAACGAGTTCTCGAGTGGAGACCGCGTCTCGGCAAACGGAGTGTAGGACGCCCTCAGGCAAGGTGGACTGATGATATACGCAAGATGGCTGGCAGAAGCTGGATGCGAGAAGCCGAAAACAGATCACAGTGGCGTGCAATTGGAGAGGCCTATGTCCAGCAGTGGACAAGTATGGGCTGATGATGATGATGATGATGAATGGTGACAGTAGGCCTGCCAATCGTAAAACCATGTTGATTTGGTGAGATATTACTTATCAAACAAGGAGCGCAAGCAATAATTCCTCGTTCCAGTACTTTTCCCAACACGGGGAGTAATGTAATAGGTCTATATGCTTTTGGATCTGAGGGAGGCTTACCGTTTCCCTTTGGCAGTCCCACTAGTTTTCCAGCTTTCCAGATGTCCGGGAAGACTCCTTCTTTAATACACTTGCAGTACATAGAGTGTATTTCGGTGCCAGTAGCTGCCCATGCCATTTTGATGATGATGGCCGTGATGCCGTCAATTCCAGGAGCAGTGTTTGGGAGTTGCTTGATTATCCGCTCCAGAGCGTTCATGTTGATTACGTTGCAGTCTTGTCCGCTAGGGCATAATGCAGCTGCCACGCGCACTTGGCTGTGGTATGCAGAGTCTTTACTCGGCTGGTCATCGGGACATAAGGTGCTGAGTAAACTATGTATTGTTTCTTTCGTGGTGCTTGTGTATCCTTCCACTAGTCGGATCCCGTTGAAGGTCTTGTTAGGTGGGCAAATCCTGCCACTGGCTTCACGATACGCTAGACCCCAGGGATCATCGTTTCCAGATTCTGCAATCTTCTGAAAGACAGCCAATTCCGTATCCTTCATGGTCTGTTTGTAGCGCAATCGAAGGTGTCTCAGGTTCTCCTTACGTAGGCCCTCCTGAAGTCCTCCACGCTTGCGTGAGCTTTGCCAGGCGCGTCTCGCTTTTCCGACCTCGGTGCGCATCTGGCTCAATGCTTCTGTCCACCATTCGTATTTTCCGTTTTCTTTTTTGGCTCGGCGTCCCAGGAACTCCCGGGCGGTGCGAAGAAGAGTTTCTGAATACTTTGTGGCGTAGACTGTGGCAGTAGCATGACGAGCCAGTATCAATTCGACGTCTAGCTGAAAAAGATTTAAAATAGAGCATTGAAAAGTTTAGGTTACTTAACTGCCTAGAGGTATGTCGAGAAAGAAGAAAATATTTATTAGGACCACATGTACACCGCTATTTTATTTATTGTTATTACCCACATTTGTTTGATTTCTTAATACGTGGGGTATTTATTATATTATATAGATTTTTATTGTTTCAGTATTTTTTTTGTAGATATCTTTACTGTTCTTCTGAGGTTATTAAGGCGGCATTTTAAATAGGTAGCTAATTATGCTTTATTCTCATAGAATTGTACTGCTTAATTTTATTATCATTCTGAATGCCTCTGCTATCGCGTTTTGGCGCCAAAACTGCTGACTAACTACTACTGACCTATTTAAATATACAACTTTGGCGTACGGACGAACAGTGTCTTTGGTTAGCTGTGGGCTTTCCTTTGAGGGCCATATTAAGTGGCCTACGTCTTAGATCCGTAAGTCATCACTCGTCGCCTTAAAGTTATACATGGAAGTATAGTAATTTGTGTCAGAAGTCAGGGCTGGTGAAATTAGGAACTCTAGGCTTTTCGACAGCTTAAAAATGTAAAAGATCCAAGAGAGGATGGCGTTATAACAAAACTATTGAAGGTCCATCCTTAAGGTAAACCTATTTAGAGGGAGCTCCAAAACTTTTTTAAAGCTAATCGAAGAAAGAACTCGGAGTTGAAGTGTGGTCGTCCTGTTGTTCAGAAAGGGAGATAAGATCCTGTTGAAGAAATATCTACCTTTTCCCTTCTAAGTCACGTCTACAAACAAGCTTTTCAAGAGTGATCACAAACCGTCTTGCGCAAGGACTCGATGAATTACAATCACCGGAGCAGGCTGGATTTCTGTGCAGTTACGGCACCATAGACCACATCCACACAGTGCGACACATCAGGAAGAAGACTGAAGAATACAATCTGCCCCTAGACACAGGTCTAGGATTCGTGGACTATGAGAAGGCCTATAACTGGTTTGAGATCTGGTCTGTTCTGGAGTCTCTGCCCCGTTTCCAAGTTAACACACGATACATCCAAGTATCCGAAAAAAATATGTATGCAATAGAGGATATGTTCAATGGATTGGAAAGGACATGGCATCGACATATACGAATACATATCTCACTTGCAATATGCAGACAACATTATCATCTTGGCAGAAATGCTGCAAGTTCTACAACGGATGTTGAATGACCCAGCTGATTCTTCTCTACGCATCGGCCTACGAATGAACGTGGCTAAAACCAAAGGCATGTTTAATGAACATATTCTACCGGAACCATTCCCTGCACACGGTACCAATTTCGAATTGTTAAAAATATGTGTACCTTGGGCAAATATTGCAATTGGGTAGAAACACCTGAAGACAAAAGTCTTGAATCAATGCCTGTGATGACAAACGGAGCTGAGACGTGCACAGTGACGGCGCGGCTTGCCCACATGCTCAAAGTCGCACAGCGTGCTAATGGAAAGGACTAATCTCGGCGTTTCTCTGAAGGATCGTATCAGAAACGAAGTGACCCGACAGAGAACCAAAGTAATCGATATAGATCATCGGATTAATAAGCTGAAGTGACAGTGGGCCGGCCATATTAATCGTAGAACCGATGACCGTTAGACCGTACCACTCGGTAAACAGTGTACGACGACCCTCAAGTCAGGCAAAGTGGACTGATGAATTGGAGAGGTCTATATTCAGCAGTGGATGAATATGGATGATGATTTTGGTAGCATTTTTTAGAGCTAGAACCGGTCACCGTCCTGATATACCCCTTTCACTTCATCTACATTCATACATGATAGTAGTAGGGAATTTTCACATCATCTGTCACCAAAGCATTAATAATTTGGTCGATATAATATGTCCTTCTGCGACAATCTATACTCGCACAGTCCCTTACATCACAAATGTGAAACTGTCGTTAATCAACTTACATCCACCCTCTTCATACCTACCTCTGCCCAAATCAAACGAGACAAAATACATACAGAGCAAACATTTTCAAAATGTGAAACTTCACTTTCACACACGTTTATGAATACCTAGCAATATAAGATACTTTTTTGTAAAAAAAAATAGCCTAAATAATTACAACTGCTACCCAAAGAGACTGTTTCACGCGGACGGAGTCGCGAGCAGTAGTAAATAAAATAAAGCGCTCCTCAGGTACCTAAGTTTCATGTTTTGTCTGACTCTAATGGCTATAATTTTAAAGTATGACTATTTTGTTTGCAAATTAAAAAATCCCCAATTGTAAATGTTACTGTCGTGCCCTTTCATTTGATAGTCCACTTGAACATATTCGTATTGGCAATGTGCGCGACGGTGCCGACGCATAGCGTTTACAACATTTGCGGAAGCTGTCAAATAATAATGTAAACATTGTTAGTTTTCTTTGCAAATAGAAACAAAACCAAAAATTAAAATAGTATTTTTGACATTAATTAAATTAATATAATAATAAAACACTTACTTCTTTCTTTTCGCAGCAGCAATCCATTTTTTTCGTTGTTCTATTTTGTAGGACGCTTTTGGGAAAATATAAAAAGTACATTTGCTATTGAGGCCGTTATTTTTACAGTTAACAACGCATTTCTTTGCTTTAATTTTGTACTGCAACACTTTTGAGAGCTGATCATCCTCATTTGTTTCCAATTTCTGCCGTGTTGTGCGCTGCGGTCGTTACCTGTCTGCCACTACTAACATATTTTTGTCCTCATTTCAGCCGCCATAACTTTGGAACGAATTAGCAAATTTTCATTTAATAAACAGATTTTAAAAACACGCGTCGCGCTCTTTGATATTGGCTTGATACCCCACTTTTACTTAAGTAAACATGTCCTTACTCAAGTAAAATTGCTCATCTCCAATTTCAACCCCCATAACTTATGAATGGGCCAACCGATATATATATACATATACAACGTGTAACCGAATAAACGTAGCAACCATGAAACTGCATACTCAGCAGCAGGAATAAAGTCCATTTCAGCACAATATAACAAAGGTTACAATTTTTAGGTTTTGTACCTTTTTGTCTTGCCCTTTCTTAACATCTATTAAGTAGGTACTTTCTTAGATCAACGAACTTCATGTTACATGCATATATTACGAGATGATGTTATGTGTGGGGGCAGCTGATGGAAACCTTGAGCAAGCACGTGAGCTTTATTGTGAGCGATTTATTGATGGGGGACCAGAAGCGGAACAACGTAGGTTGCCTTCCAGCGACTGTTTCCGGAAAATGGTTCACCGGTTCATTCAGGATACACACACCACGCTGCTCGAGCTCGCGTGTTGGGGTGGCGAGGCAGGGAGTGACGGGGTAGGTGTGAGCTAGTTTGTCCTTGACCCACCTAATTAGTCGAGCGTCGCGTGCCCATGCAGTTGGATGTATTTTTTTTTTCAACGTTTCCGCGCGAGGTTGACACAATGTGTTTTGACAATGTTGTATTGCTATTCCAACAGAGTAGTATGAAAGAGTACGTGTAAGAGCCTGATGATGTGGTGATAATGTCAGTGAAACAGTGCGAGTGTACCGAGACATGTAGTTACCTACTCGTTGCAACCTAGCTACCTCGAAGCGCGTCGTCGCCCTAGATCCGCGCCGGGCGGGACCGGCATAGAGTTAGAAAAAATCCCAATTTCTAGCATTCGTAAGTAAAATAATAACATCTGAAATATTGGTTAAATATTTTTTTAATAGTCACGTATAATTATAGTACTTACGAAAAGATACACCTGGTTTGGAATGGTTGTAACGCTTATTCCTTTACACGTTGTCTATCAAACATAGCTAAAAACACGCTCGATCAAATCAGCTTTCAAACAAAAAAACTTTATTGTAATAGCTTTATTAGTTCGAGATTGATGATGCCACAGACAGAAACGCAAACTTAACATAACACCCCTCTTTTTGCTTCGGAGGTAAAAAGAGAAAAATACGCCTCAAAGCAATAAAAAGTGCTTTTGTTTCTGAACAGAGGCCTTAAAAAACTAATTTTTTTTACGCTATGACTCCTTCAATCGTTTTTCCATTCTATGCCATATGTCAACGCTTGTTAGATAGGTGTTAACATATTGTAGATACTCGTATATATATAATAACATCAAACGTTCTCAAGCATCTCTCCACCCCAAGCAGCACAGCAAAAAAAAAAATTACAGCAATTCCATTTTTTTTATTTTCCACAAACATTTATTAACCCTTTCGGGGACTCATCTTGTCGGTCGAGGTGATAACAAAAAAACTTTTGTTAAATAACTTTGAAATTAAGTATAAAAATTGTTTGCGAAAGTGTACTTTACTTTACCCATGCTCTATTTCACAAAAAGTAAAATGTGAAGAGCGTGTAGAAGTTTTAGTTAATTTCTATAGTAGGCTAAATGGATTAGTTAGTGACATTTCAAAGGCGCGAGATCAAACAGTTTCATTCAATGAATACAGACACGAGACCAAACAAACTTTAGGCTTTAGGTACCAACAGCTCTACATTACTTCGGCCCAATTCTCGAACGACTTTTTTAAGTTATAATTCTCCCAAACGAACGCTGTCTCTGTCTTTCCGTACATATGACAGCGAGGGCACACGACTCTAGTGACATCTAATTTTAAAATCTTTTTGAGAATTCGTCGGCAGCGTATTATTCAAAATATTATCTATTGTTTTTTTACAACATCAATGTCAACATAATTATATCCTTTATGTGTAGCATTCCATTTAAATATTTTTACAAGTTGGCTGTTTAACTTTCAGTATATAAATAAGAAAAGATTAAGAGGACTATCGTCAGTCAGGTCTAAACGAAAATGAATTTCATCGTGTGTGCTCTTTTATCGATAGCTTCCACAGCTTTCGCTTCACCGGGCTTTGTTGGTAAGTAATTTTTAAATAAATCAAACGAGTACAAATAAATAAAGAAATTTGTTAAGCCGTGCATTGATAATTTACATAATGACCTTTTTTTAAATTTTATTGAACAACTGCCAAACTTTTCTATTGTAATGTAATAGGGAAGATTTGAGTACTGTTCAAAAAAATATGTAGCAACGGATCATAGAGATGATGTAGACATTTTATATGATGTGAATGAATGAAAAACATGCGAATTATGGCTATACTCTCGCAATTTTATACTAGAGGAAGTTTCATTTGAAATGTTTTTTCCAACAGAAAAAGACAACTATTATTGGCATATTAGATGCCAATTTTTTTTTTTTTCCTAACTTCGACATTTAAACTGCTTTTTTCAATTTCTTAGTAACATTTT
>SJJU01000574.1:0-12031 GCA_012932125.1 Conopomorpha cramerella | reverse complement strand
TTACCAGGAACAGCGGATACAGGTTCCACTTAATTTTGAACCGTAGTCCGTTGAAATACAGTCTCAAATCAATAAATTTCACTGGGTATAGTACAATATATTTCAGGGTTAACCCTTCAAGCGCAGAAACTGATATGTGACTTCCTAATCTATGATTAAACTCTGATTCGAGGATACATCAATGCCCGGCGATCTCAAGCCGATCAACGAAAGCGCACAAAATATGTACAAATAACCAGCGCTCTCCTGCTGCTTGAGCAGATAAGAACATTGAAGCAACACTTGGAAATCATCAAAGGCTACATCATTCTGAAAGGGACCCTGTCATGTGAAGAAGAGCTGAAAACGAACTGCCTGCACATGTTTTTAACTTCATTATAAATAAAACACATTTCCACTAGCCAAACATTCACAATATAACATGTTTCGAGATAATATCCCCCTATGCTGTTTGTCGCGCATTTCATGAACTAACCAGATCACATTCTGAAAGGAACCCTGTCATGTCAAGAAAAGCTTACAACGAATTACCTGCACATGTTTTTAATTTCAATATAATAATAATAATGTAGATCAAAAACATATTTCCACTAGCCAAACATTCACAATATAACATGTTTCGAGATAACATCCTATGCTGTTTGTCGCGCATTTCATGAACTAACCAGATCAAACAGTCATGTTTTATGTATTGAGTGTTTGGCCGGAGGTAACGTAGGGTAATATTTCACCGCAGTTACCTGGTATCGACCAATCGCATTATGTTGCATCGCTCTGCGCACGCGGCCGACATGATCGTCGTCTGAGCGCCAGAGTCTATGAAGGCCTTCACTGGAAACCTGAGGGTAAACACACAGAATAATTAGTGAAATTTACCTATTGACTATGCATTACCTACCATTCAAATTGCCTGTAAATTAGATAACTATTAGTGATAATTGACATATCACCATTAAGTAATGAGGTTAGAAGTAATGAACTTAAAATAGGTGATATCACTAAGCAAGGTTAAGAGAAATTAACAAATGCCAAATTACACATACTGCTATGACTTTTCTAGATGCACTAGGTCCATGAAAATTGAGTTAGAGTAGTCCTAAGCGTCACTATGCTATATCTACCAGGCGGCTGACAAACACAGCTCACAGGCTCAGATTGTAAACCTACGTGCCCAGGTTCGAATCCCAGATATATTATGTTCTTGATATTATATTTTTTGGTACATATTTATCATTTTAACTGTAGTATTGAAACATTACAGGTCCAACAAGAAGGACGTGTAGTATTCAGTTTACTTACTGTAAATTGAAAGTCGGAATAACTGTATTGTGGACAGTGGAATCTTGAAGTAAATAGTGTTGGTGTTGCTATTTGGAGAGCCTATGATCGTTACCATACCTTTCGGAGACTGAACAATGATCACCTGCCCCCCTAGCAAAGCGCTCCAAGAAAGACATGACAAGGCATACCAAGCACTGCGATTGGTTGAAACAAGCTGAGACGCACGATGTGTGACATAACAGCCAATCACAGCGCGTATTTGCTCTATGTCTTTCTTGACGCGCTTTGCTAGGGGGGGCTGGCAGACAAAGGCGACACCAGCCGTTCAAATAAAGTACATGCAGAGTCTAGACCGGAGCTTTACGGCTCAGTAGATTCTACGAAAATCCCTTCAAGCGTCCAACTGCACATATTGTAAATAGCATTGTTGGACCTAAATTAACAAGTAGCAAAGTATGGTGATGGGTTTTTGAATAATTATGGTACATAAGAAATGATTCATTAAAGAATTTGTTGTTTACCTAAATCTATTTGGTATGGCAGGATGGGAAGGAACCATAACAATACAACTTGAGATAATCATGTTGTACACTATGAATACTATGGTCTATACACCAAGTTGTGAGTGACATAATGTTAATAACAAAAAAATAAAAAAGAAAATGTTGACCTAATATAATAAGCTTAGTGTGGGATAAGGGCAGGAAAATTATGACGATGATGACAAAAACCCTACATGGCATTCACTGTTGTATATTTTTCCTACAAAATTGGTATAATCCCCCTGCAGTGAAGGCATTCCTTAAGGTTCAAAGTCAGTTTAAACTAAGTGGGAATATGGTCAAATACCACTCCCTCATCATCAACATCATCATCATCAACAGACACAAGACATCCACTATTGGACGTGGGCCACCCTCACGTTCCTACTAAAGTGTAACCGTTTAAAATTTGTATGAAAAACCAAAACTGCAAAAGCATAATTCCTTACAATCTCAGCATAGTTTCATCCATCATCATGCCCATTCCACATTTTTCCCATTGCCAACACATTACAATATTCTTTGTAGTACTTTATTAAAATGACATTGAAGAAAGTAAACTAAAAATACATTCTTCTTCAATGGCAAGGTCATTGGACAAATTTTTCTGTTTTATCTCCATTAACATACAAATATATTTTGTAAACAGAAAAAGTTTTTAAAATTGCCAACAAACAACAAAGAGTAATTTACGGCACTTTTTTGGCACATCACATCCACCCAAGATGCGTTGTTATTATTGTACTTTGTGTGAGTTGGAATCGCTCCAATTTATTATGAGAGTTGTGGGTTAAATTTATTCTAAAATTAAATAATTTAAGGTAAACTGTCCATACAGTTATTGCTCAAGTGCAGTATAGTTGTTGACCACATTTTTAAGCAAATATTGTTTTTATTTAAGTAACTATTGTTTAAAACTGTTCACTGAGCAGCTGAATCATTTGTCTCAACCTACTCCCCTGGGAGACAAGCATACAGCTATGTACATATGTATGTACACTGAGGAATAATGGCATAATTTACTCCACTGCCACTGAATAGGATACATGTCATTATGTCACCAACCCAGCCCAACTTAACCCATCGTGGAGGTCTGTGCGAAGCAACCACGAGAATTCGCCAGAGCTAGGGCATCAGCACTAATTCTGTGAGTTAAATCACAACACAACTGCAATCGCCAATCTGCCTCCCAAATTATCATAGAAGTGATTGGTGGAGACCCTCATCCAGCAGTCGATGTCTTGTCGCTGACAATGATGAATAAGTACTCACCCATTAACGTGACAGTTTATGTAGAGCATCACAACTGTTCCGAAGGTCTCTGGATTGTACTCCATGGCTGCTTCCATGTTAGCTTCAATATTTTTTTGCCTTATTTCCTCAGCTATCATCCGTTGTGCTTCCGTGTCAAATGGATCGGAATTCATCATTCTGGAAATGATTTTAAGAATGGGTGATCACACTTTTCTCAATATAAATAAACATAAACCATGTTTGCTGTATTTTACTTGACCAATAATATGTGAACAGTTACAACCAGTTTCTTGGGCATGTGATAGGAATGATTGCTGTTGGAGTGACTGTTGTTTCACATGAGATAGTCAGTATAAATTACTACTGAAGTTATACAAAATTAAGTACCTTATCCTTTGTTGCTGTCTTTCCGTTCTTGCGGCTATTTGTTCTCGAAGTACTGATGCAAATGTATCTGCAAATAACATAGGTACAAATACTCATAGGTTTCTAGTTAAAAAATCTACTTACATTTGTATTTTCACAATACCATAAAGACTTACCAAGATTGCCGCTAAGTAAAGCATCTGCTAATCTAGGGTTGTTCTGTTTCAACAGTGCCAACTGATCTGGATTGGCCAAAAACATTTCCCGGATGATCCGAGGGTCTTCCTCAACAGGCGGTTGTGGTTGCTGACGTGTTGCTGCCATTGAAGTACTAGCACCAGTGGGTACTTGGATACTGCCAAAGTCCAAATTTGCCAAACCACTAGGCAGAGCTAAAAGAAAAAATATATAATAGGTATCTGAAGCTTGTCTTCTAACTTTTAAATATTTTTACAACAAAAATTTTATAGTAATATCTATAACAAAAATTTTATTTATTTTGCAATAGGTCAGTGTACCTATAGATAACAAAGATTGACATTTCTATAAACAATAATTTCAATTCTAAGCCATGACATAGCAAGAAAAAACAATGTCATATTTTGTTGTCCAAAGGTAACATGACAACACAATAACAACACTGCTTTGTCATTGTGATTATCTACAAAGGAAATACATAATATAAAACGTAGTAGGGATACCTATCTACTGAACCCACCTTGATTAGCATCGCTCGCGTTCAAGCTTGATGCTGAATTCACCATGTGAAGCAAGACCACAACGTCTCCATCGTGAATTCCTAGATCTTTGAGCGATCGCTTTTCATCCATCAAAGGCTTGCCATTGAAGTTGAGGATTATTTCTTTGGCAGGAAATCCAGACTCAACTTCACAGAATGCTCTAAAATTCTCCAGTTCCAGATCCTCGGAAACGTCTAATACGAATATTTCATCGTTCAAAGTGCTCACAGTAACTTTCATCGTGGTTTACTATCAAAAATATTCTTCACCAAAAATGCAAAACAATAACGCACAGGTTGGTTGTGTTTATACTAATATTAGTCGGTTCAAATTAGACCCGATGCATTTTCACTTATTCCTTGCTTGAAATTAGTTCGCAGGCTAACAAAACAAAACAGCGCAGCTGCACTTTTTTTAACAAGGTATGAGTATCTTTTGAATGCGATGGTCGGTCGGTAAGTTTAGTGACGGACGGCCAGTTTAGTTCTACTTCTCGTGTCTTGGTTGGACTTGGATGACGGAGTCGGGTCGGTGACTCTTCGTTCAGGATTTATTCGTCCAACCTACCAACGACGTGAAGTTCGTAACGAGTTGAATGCAAAAGCAACATAGTGATGGGACCGCTTCACAACCACAATATACCTATCCTAGCAGAGTCGTATCAGAACCTGTAAACGTTATGTTGTATGTCATTAAACACATGCCATTGTTACATTGCCTACCAAAATAAGGATTATTTTATTACAGATTGTTTCTAAAGTAAATATGTAGTATAGTAGGTAAATAGTGTCTATTAATAAACATCTCTACTGCGAACTTACAGCACCGCTTTTAGACATTCAACCTTTTGAAATATTCTGTTCTAGGCAGCGCGGTGGCCTATAGATACGTATTTTTTTATTTCTTCAAATGTAAATACTAAATTAAAAAGTCATCAACATTTTTCAGTGTATAGGGTATAGAGTTTTTATTTTTTCTTCGTGGTCTGTGGCTTAGACTATAAACTTGTTTGACAGTTTGACGTAAATGTCAGATCGAGCACAATAGTGAGTATAGTAAGTTGTTCTGTGGAACAGTTCCATACAAAAGGCAATACGAGGTGGTAGGAAGGCCTTTCTTTTGTAGAAACTTTCAAATTATTTATTTTCTTCGGTTGTTTGCTGAGTTGCAAATTGTGTTATAGTTGAGTTTATTTGGTCCGTTTAGTTCTGGCCTATGTGATAATAATGTAGTGGTAAATAATATTTTGAAAGTGAATAATAAAGTCCAGATAATTATTTCTAAGGAGTTTGCTCAAAAATGGTGAGTAATATTGACTTCTGTTCTGAATATGGATGCTTTGCGTTTCTATTAATCTTCTTATTCTTCTTCTATTATTTAATGACGTTCTGATAATACGTAGGCACAAGTTTCCGAGTAATGTGATATACTTGTAAACAAAGAAAAATTGTCTTATTGGATACTATCTACATTTCTTTAGCACTTTAGAAAATCTACACAGAACTAAAGATTTATTGTAGATAAAGTCCTGCACAAGGTTCACTTTTTGTGGTATTGATTTCAAGCCTCATAAACTTTTATCCAATTGTATCAACAGTTAATGTAAAATCTTATTTGAATCTGTTAGAAAAAAAAACTTACCTATAAATACTGTTAGGTACATTATCTTAATTTTTTTTCTAGAACTCCTACTTGTTTACTTGTAACACCCCTTGTGTATTTCTTATTTATAAGTATATTTCTAAATATATTGACAGTTTCAAGTTGGGAAGAGAGTTCCATGTAATTAAATAAGAATACACAAATATGTACTTGATAAATAAATAATATGATAGACACAAGAGTTTAGATGAATGTCTGATTGTTTGTCTTTTTGTTTCAATACATTTTTTCAAAGAAGCTTATACCATTTAATTATCTCAAACATTGCACAGGAGGGGGGTCCATATAGTCTTAAATATTCTGTAATGTTAAGTGAATATGTAATAAAAAAATTTACAGTTTTATTTATGTAAAATAACCATATAGTATGAAAATATATTATTATTGTAGTGTACACCCAGTGATTTCATTCACATAGTTCCAGTATATCATGCAAACTATACTCTCTTGAGTGACGCATGCCACAGAATAGGAATTAAAAGTAGCTTAAGTATGTCCTTTCTCAGGCTCTAAAATATGTTTATACCAAATAAAATTTAAATAGATTCAGTAGGTTTGCTGTGACAGCAGACTGCATTTATAATATTAGTATAGATTGTTAATATTTTTGTGACTGTCACTTTGGCCCATAATATAGAACTCCCATCTCTGTCCTATTTGTACTTTGTTTAATACTATGAAATGAAGTATTTTCTCTGATCTTTGTATTCTATGTTTAGTTTCTATGACTCTCTTTTTAAACAGTCAGTAAAAAGAGTGTCTGTTTGTCATTGGTAAGGAAGTTTTCATGAGAGAGAATAATGTATGTTTGTTTATACAATCATCATCATTATCAACCCATATTTGTCTACTGCTGGACATAGGCCTTTCCAATTTCACTGCCACTGTGATCCGTTTCCAGCTTCTCATACCCAGCTTGGGCTAGCCAACTTGCGCATACCACCTTGCCTGAGGGTGTACTAAATTACATTTTCCGAGGTGTGGTGTCCACTCGAGAACTCGTTCGTCCCAACTGTCATTGGTTCTACAGCAAATATGGATAGCCCACTGCCACTTCACTTCACTTGTGCTAAACCGATGAGATATGTTGATGACTTTGGTTCTTTGTAGGATCACTTCGTTTCTAATTTGATCCTTCAGAGAAATGCCGAGCATAGCCCTTTCCATAGCAAACTGTGCAATTTTGAGCTTGTGGGCCAGCCATGCCATCAGTGTCTATGTCTCCACTCCGTATGTCATTACAGGTAGGGCACACTGATTGGAGACTTTTGTCTTTATGCACTGTGGGATCGATGATGCTAAGATTCGACGTAACTTCCCAAATGCTGCCCAACCCAGCTGGATTCTTCTGTTTAACTACCTCATTCTCGAAGGTCTTTCTACCCAACTGCAGACACATATTTTTGAACAACTTCGAGAACGGTACCGTGTACTGTATTACGTTCCGGTATAACATGTTAATTGCACATGACCTTGGTTTTATCCAAGTTCACTCGTGGGCCGATCCGTAGAGAAGAATCAGCTAGGTCTTCTGCCATGATGACGATGTCGTCTGCAAATCGCAAGTGAATGATGTCTCCGGCATTGATGTTAATGCTACGTCCTTTCCAAAGCAGCGTCTTGAAAATGTCCTACATTGCATTTGTGAACGTAAGAAAGAATATTCATTATTTCCTACTAGAAACCTCTTCATAAAAGACGCACAATTAATAGGAGGTTAAATTAAATTTATATTTTTTCAGTCTGGGGCATTGACACCTGTTGTAACGAATTGATTTGGCATTTCTGGATCCCTCTGTATACTTTCATATACATGTTGTATCTGTTGTCAAAAGATAGTGACTAATTAACAGGGCCATACACGGTTGGATTCCAGCGTCCGTTGTAATCATCAATCATCAGCCTATGTTCATCCACTGCTGGACCTAGACCTCTCGAATTGCACGCCGCTGTCATTTATTTTCGGATTCTCGCATCCAGCTTCTGCCAGCCATCTTTCGCAAATCATCAGTCAACGTTGTAATCCTAGGATTATAAATGCGAATTGTTGTTTGCGCGGCTGGATGTATCAATGTTTAGTTGGTACACTTTCACGCGAAAACTACGGGACGGTTTTTAATGAAACTCTGTAATAATGTATCTTGTATATCGTAAAATAAGAATTCCCACGGGAATGGAATAAAGATGCGCGTAACATACCCGGTTAGTGGTGTAACAAAGTACATGTATCAATATTGGGTAATAGAAAATTAAAAAAAAAAATGATATGAGTATGAGTAATTCCCATTTGTTCTATAGAACAAAACACGTTACTGAAAAAAGATGTTCGTCCTTTTCCTTCTCTAAAAAAATAGTGAGAAACTTATTCTAGAACAAATGGGAATTACTCATCAATATCACTACACACACTGTATAAAACTAAACCGCGGGGGGTTTTGCGCGGGAATCGATGAAAAGTAAATGTCTTTTTTTTTCTCATTTTCAAAATTAATTTTTCGCAGCAATTATTGTGTTAATGTGGTGGAATTATTGTAATAATGTGCTGGCAATGAAAAATGATGTAGTGAGAATGAGAAGTAAAGGAGGGGACTCCTATTTCTTGTTATTCCCGAATCCCGTGTAATGTTCCACGCAGCATTGAAATGTGAACCTTCGTTTTACCAATCGTTTTAATGAGATTTTGACGATTTTATCGATAGACTGTGACAATGACACCAACTATATATCATTTTTATAATATTATACACAAAGAGTTAAGTTGTTAACTTGACTAATGGAAAATGGGCCAAAGCATGTGGACTCGGTAAGAAAAAAAAAATACGTCTCCGGTTGTCTGTCTATAACTATGTATGTTTAGATCTCAAAAATTACACTTTTGATGCGGTTTTCTTTAGTAGAGATAGAGTGATACTTGACGATGGTTTATATGTATATAATAATACATAATTTCATAAATTAAGGCGTGAAGTGTATTTTTTTTTCATAAATTAGCAGAGAAACACTGTTATTAATGTATACCTATTGACAACATAACGTTTGCCGGGTCAGCTAGTTTCTACATAATATTGACATGCCTTTTAATCCCAAAGCGGGGTAGGCAGAGGCACTTGCTAAAGCAAATGCCCACGGTTCACCAAGTGTATTTAACCCAACGTGACAGGGGGTGAGGCCATCGCCCCGTTATAGGGTTCACACACCTTGCGGTGGTGTGGCTTTCATCACGTGTTGTCCTACACCGTACGAAGCATTGGCGTTGCGTACATAGGCTCTGAAAAAGAATCCCATTGGTACATCTCGTCCAGTAAGCCGGACTCGAAACCCCTGACTTCCCGGTTATTAGCCAGTATCCGTGTGCGTCAGGATGGCTGGACCATGTTGCATTTTTCAGTGTGTTTCCTTATACGAAAAGTTAGTACCAACATGGTACTAGTTGGTACCTATCGTAGAATAGTTGGTACCTACGTAAAAAGAGAATAAATAGCATTTACAAGTGGCCCGCCATCCTGACGTCAGGATGGCTGGACCATGGTGGAGTTAGCCTAGTTACGGTAACTTTGGGGGGGAAAATAGGTGTTAATCAGTTAGCCTATAGTTGGTACCTTCGCAAAATATCAATTTTATCCCTCTAGCCCCATTAACACTAAAGTTATAGCCATTTTAGTAAAAAAATGTCCTTAGCAACCATTTTTATTGAAATATTCAGTTAAGTACAAAGCATTTGCGAGGTTTCTTTACATAAACCGATAGTTCCTACATAGGAGTAGTTAGTACCTATCGTCAAAACATTGGTACTTACGTATAATTAGAATAAATAGCATTTATTTATTCTGACATCAGGATGGCTGGACCATGGTGGAGTTAGCCTAGTTAAGGCAACTTTGGGGGAGAAAATAGGTGTGAATCAGTTAGCCTATAGTTGGTACCTTCGCAAAATATCAATTTCATCCCTCTAGCCCCATTAACACTAAAGTTATAGCCATTTTAGTATAAAATGTCCTTGGCAACCATTTTTTTTAATATTCAGTGAATTACAAAACATTTACTAGGTTTCTTTACGTAAACCGATAGTTCCTACATAGGAGTAGTTAGTACCTATCGTCAAAACATTGGTACTTACGTATAATTAGAATAAATAGCATTTATTTATTCTGTCGCCAGGATGACTGGACCATGGTGGAGTTAGCCAAGTTATCTCAACTTTGAGGGGGGAAATAGGTCTGAATCAGATAGCATAGAGTTGGTACCTTCGCAAAATATCAATTTTATCCCTCTAGCCCCATTAACACTAAAGTTATAGCCATTTTAGTAAAAAAAATCCTTCAACCATTTTTATTTAAATATTCTCGTAAATGCTGTGTAATTACACAGCATTTACGAGGTTTCTTTACGTAAACCGATAGTTCCTACATAGGAGTAGTTAGTACCTATCGTCAAATCATTGGTACTTACGTATTATTATTATAAATAGCATTTATTTCATTCCATCCATCCCATCAATATTCAACTCAAAAATTTAGACAGAAAATATTGTCCCTTACTCAAACTTCTCTATATTTTACGTCAGTTTTGGATTGAAAGTGTAATTGATTTTGATCTGAGTTGGTATCACTTTGGAATAATGGTATAAAATACCGAGTTAAATAGTAAGACCCTGTATACGTTAAAATAATTGTAAAGACCTGTTTACACGTGCGGCCTGAATAATAAATAAAAGTAATATTTACATAGACCAACCAAATTTATATACATTATATCTACACATCAATATTAATTACTAAGGCACTTATTTAAGTACATGTCAACAACTAACAAGATTTTTTTTCATTTGTGAGAGAAGTCAAATTACATACTCGGTGTAAAAAGACCATGGAAACGTTTTTCTGCTTTTCAAAATTAACAACTTTTAAAAACTGGAAAATAATTCTTCAGAATTGAATATTTCCCAGAATTGTAACTATAGTAAAAGTTGTTCATTTTGACGAGCGCAATAAGTTTCTAAGGTCACTGGTAGATAGTTTTATTTATACTGAATATTTTGTTGAAACCTGTTTAGTAGGAATAAGATACCACCGCCATTTTTTTCCCTGTCAAAAATGACCGAAATCTTCAAATATATGTTCTATATCAATCGGTTTTTTAATCGTTATTGCATACTGCGTGTAAAAGGACTCCGAACAATGGCCTTAGAAACGTTGTTACGCGCATAAATGCGTCTGTGGTCCAGTTGGTCGGATACTTGACTTGCAACCGGGAGGTCGCGGGTTCGAGTCCGGCTACTGGATGTTGAAGATTGGTACACCCAATGGGACTCTTTTTCAGAGCCTATGTACGCAACGCAACGTTCGTACGGTGAAGGACAACATCGTGATTGAAACCCGCACACCACAAGGTGTGTGAACCCTATAACGGCGATGGGCTCACCCCCTGTCACGTTGGGTTAAATACGCTTAGTGAACCGTGGGCATTTGCTTATTAAGCAAGTGCCTCTGCCTACCCCGCTTTGGGATTAAAAGGCGTGAAGTGTATTTATTTTTATTTTATTTGTTATTATTCAGGCCGCACGTGTAAACAGGTCTTTACAATTATTTTCACGTATACAGGGTCTTACTATTTAACTCGGTATTTTATACCATTATTCCAAAGTGATACCAACTCAGATCAAAATCAATTACACTTTCAATCCAAAACTGACGTAAAATATAGAGAAGTTTGAGTAAGGGACAATATTTTCTGTCTAAGAATTTTTGGGTTGAATATTGATGGGATGGAGGGAATGAAATAAATGCTATTTATCCTAATAATACGTAAGTACCAATGATTTGACGATAGGTACTAACTACTCCTATGTAGGAACTATCGGTTTATGTAAAGAAACCTAGTAAATGTTTTGTAATTCACTGAATATTTAAAAAAAGTGGTTGCCAAGGACTTTTTATACTAAAATGGCTATAACTTTAATGTTAATGGGGCTAGAGGGATGAAATTGATATTTTGCGAAGGTACCAACTATAGGCTAACTGATTCACACCTATTTTCTCCCCCAAAGTTGCCGTAACTTGGCTAACTCCACCATGGTACAGCCATCCTGACGTCAGAATAAATAAATGCTATTTATTCTAATTATACGTAAGTACCAATGTTTTGACGATAGGTACTAACTACTCTTATGTAGGAACTATCGGTTTA
>SJJU01000573.1:0-44942 GCA_012932125.1 Conopomorpha cramerella | reverse complement strand
GATATTTTTAATCGCTGGATACATGGGTGGAATAGTTTTATAAATATACATACACTCGTGAGCGAAAATTCTGAGTAATTTATAAATCTCTTCAATAAATTATACTGCGTATAAAATGACGCCGAGCCAGACTCGTCAATATCTCGGGGACCTTTTACACGTAGCATAATTCTGAGCGTAGTAATATTGGATACAAGTCAACAATACATTTCGACTTTTTCTTTGGCTATTTATTACATTGTCTTAATAAACCGGTTTCTCTTACTCAGCTAGCTCTCCTCAGTTGCGAGATATTTAGATGTACACATGATTATGTGCGACTCGGAAATTTTGCTCATGAGTGTATTATTGTACGTAGAAAACTAGGACTTCAACTGATGATAATGTGTTGCCAGAGCGAACACAAAGTCACTCCCATCTGCCATGCTCTCGATAGAGATATGTACACTTTTGATGTGTGTATGTATCTATACAATATGTTGTGAAATGCACTGCGAAATTTTGGTCTTTCCAATTGTTCTGTCACATGTACATACAGCTCAAACTGTTTGAATTTCTTTCATGACTTAACAAATGATTTCAGGTTATGGAGACGAAAAACATGATTTACATTGTTTCCGAGTACGCGAGCAAAGGAGAGATATTTGGTGAGTATTGAGGATTAATTTGTATTTTTTTTTATGATGTTCCGTTTGAATTTTATCGTCGATTACATTAATTTATTTAACTCGAAACACAACCTACATAGTAACATAATTAAATATGTAAATACCGTCACACAAACTATGTAAGTATCTATTCTGTATTTCGAATTATACAAAAGTGTTACATAATTTTTAAATCATAATCGGTAAAATGTACGCGAAAATGCCGTAACGATTTAGCGGATTCTACACACTATTTTCATTAGTAGTATATTCAAGATCTCAATGCTCTTGTCTTGTCGTCTCTACTGTAACCTTTAACACGTGCTCAATGCCGATATCATTTATTTATTCACAATATCGTAAGCAAAATATAGCGAATTTGACCTTTAGCCCACGAAATGAGGTTCATTTCATTTCAGTTACAGGACGTATCGAGCGCTTCGCTCAACGATACCAATAAGGCTTGGTAAATAAGTGAATACGGACAGTTAAAAATAAAACACTTAAGATCTGTAACTGCATACCTGTTTTGAGTTTAAAAAAAACACAGGTACTTACTGGCGACTACCTTGGCATGCCATCTTCATTTGTCTTAAAAACTACGTGTACCAATCGAGGTGCTACGGTCTGTTTTCATAGATAAATCCGCGAATGTTTGTTTACATTTGAGATATACATTGGCAGCACATCAATCTCCGCGTGTTGGCCTTGAGCTTGCTCTTGATAATTCAAAAAAAAGTTTAGGTATGTAAGTATATAAAATAATGGTAGGTACCTATCATTGTGTTTATCGACAACTTGATTGTAGTGCACTATCTCAAACTGAAAATAAAATGTTGGTATACAAAAAGATATATCATTGATATTTTGCTTCGTAACTCGTACTATCGGAGCTCGTTCCGTTCGCACGCGTATCTCGGTGAACGCTCCGGCACGCGGCTAGGCGGGCGGCGACGGCGGCGGCGGCAGCTCGCAGCAACGGCGGGCGGGCGGCGGCAGCGTAACCTCGAAACAGATTAAGGACACGTCGTTGTACGCTTTAGGTAGGTACCGGCATTAGGCTCATGACGTCAGCAGCCGTCGTAGTGACGTCATCGCGAAGGGGAACCGGCCAGGCACGGGGGGTGTTCCACCCTACACGAACCCCGAAATTTTCGATCCGTTTCTCCACCTCACGTTATTTCTGTTATATGTACGTACCAACTGAGACCCACGCACCGCATACAAGTATCTCTTACGCCAGACAATAGAAAATAACATGCGCTGTTCCGAGTCAGGTGCTATTGTTTTATTGTGTTTTGAGTTTAATATTGATTGTAATGCTAGGCGTCCATTATAAAAAAATCCTATTGTTTGTGAAAATAAAGAGAGGGCGGTGGTTTTGGGTTAGGAACTCCTTTCAAATTAAAATTATTTCATATTATAAAGTAGGAGCTGAATGAATATTTTCAAAGAGAAGTTTTGAAGTAAAGCAATATAATTAGAATATGTAAACTCGCCAGAGTGACTTGGTTTATTAAATACATTAATCGCTCCTGTTGAACATCGACGGAGTTTTAGCGTAATTGTTAGATACGTTCGAAAACCAATTTCAGCGCTGCAAATCATTGTAATTTTCAATCTTTCATATCGAAAATTTCAAAGACTTTGTTGTTGTTTAACATGCATACGGACACATTCAGACATTTCACATCAATAATAATTGTAGAAAAAGAATATGCACGTATTAATAATCATATCTATCTTTTGAACCACAATTTAATAAAATAGAAAGAACACAATGGAAATTGTTTTATTAAACCGCCTTCAAAAAAGGGGATTTTCAATTCGTCTGTACCTGTACATCATCATCATCAGCCACATGACGTCCACTGCTGGTCGAGAGCCTCCCCCAATGATTGCCATGATCACAAGTACATATTTGTATTTTTTATGTTATTTACTTCAGACATTTTGACTGATTGAACCTAGTGCTTCCCGTGTGGTCCGATGTTTTTTTTTTTCATTGTTTTACAATGAAATCCATGATAAATATAAGTTTTACCTCAAGTTGCAGACCCCGCAACACGTACAAAATACTCGTATTCTGGTGTAGATTATTTCGACCCATTTAAGTTAGTCTGATGGGGTCCGAATACTTCAAGAAACCGAATGGTTTAGAAAAATATGGCTTTCAAATTAATACTCATAATCTATGTAACTAAAATTGCGATGTTATGTTTTGAAAAGAGAGATACCATCCATTGTTTGCGCGATAAATTTTCTTAGGGAAAACTTATATATTATAGTTTATTCTCATGAGTTTTTGCCCCTGTTGCAGGCTCCAGCCTGTTTAACCAATATAATACGTATCCACCGTAATATAAGAAATAAGATAAACGTTGGCAAATTTATTCGCAGACAATTTCTTCCTCGTTATTTTCTTGGCCAAGTGCTTCAAATCTCAGAATAGCGGCCCACGTAAGAAAACTAGCTTTGTTGCTTGTCACTTCCATACCTTCGGCAAAAGGCTTCTGCCCACGCGTTTTGTCGAAATCACATCTTCTTGAACGAAGCATTAAGCCTTTGTAAGGCGATCTTTGCCCGTGATCATAGAGCTTCCACCTCCACATAGCTAACCAGAAAAATGTTAATTAGCCAAACATCCGCAAAATATGAAATGTGTATTCGACTTTCAGCGTGTAGTTAGAATTTTGCCATGAATTTTCAATTAGCTTGATTTGAATGACTGAAATACCCAAATTACCTCATCATGATTTCAGTAAGCCCTGCACTAATTAATTAATCAACATCGCGTTGTATTCAGAACACTTTGAATACCTGCCATAAACAACATCATTTTCCACAATGTTCGTATGGCTACCTTATATACGTGGGTATACCTTATACGGTATACCGACATAAGTCGCGATTGTTTCCCAGAGGGCCATTCAGAGACTACGGCTCTCCAATTCACATCTCTTTGGTGTCATTCACAAATATTCATATTTTATACGTGCCTGTCAGTTCCGCGTCCTCTTTACACTTCAAAAGGATATATCCAGCACTTATGTATGTACATAACGTACTCATAGCTAATTATTTGTTCGGTGAACTTATATTATTTACGTGGATACGTTTAATGTCATTTATTTATCTTTGATTTATTTAAAAGTAAAATATAAAATGCAATGATTGCAAGTATACAGCAAGGCCATCCTAAAGTAGTACCTACTCGTAGGATTTTTATTAGACTTGAATTTCGAAATACAAAGTTCCTTTTAATTAAGGTAGTGCATGATTGCAGTTGCTTACTCAAGTAAAATATTATTAAAACAATGCTTTTTTACACACGTTTTTTTTGTGTAACAAGAGCAAAATCTTTAGATAAAAATAATTGAGTGATTGCCCTGTTTATAAAATAATTACACTGAATTGTTGTTTGTAAATAACGAATTTCTTGAAATTTCAAGCACGGAATGACCTGTGTAACCAACACAGGAAAATACGAGTACAATCTCAGGTACTGATACTGTTAACGTGTTTTGATTGGTTGAAATGTTTACACTGCGCTGTGCAGAAACATTTTTTTTATCGTAATAAATTAATGTATATTGCAATGTTCATTCGAATTTTCCGATATACGGAATGTATTAATTACGCATACTAAATGCGTACTCAACAGAGAGGTCATTCCGCACCGGAGTTTAACATCCTCAGCGCGCGAAAAGAACTAGTTATTTCCATGATCACGTTTGATTTCTCCCTGCATGGTTAAGCTAAAACGATTATAGTAGAATCCGATAAGTCCGTGATTTAGTTTGCTACGCGCGTAAGATATTCCGTGCTGGGATTCTGAAAGTGTACGGTTGTTCGCAGATTACATAGCGCGGTACGGGCGGATGGCGGAGCAGGCGGCGCGCCGGAAGTTCTGGCAGATCCTGTCCGCCGTAGAGTACTGTCACGACAGGCGCATCGTGCATCGTGACCTGAAGGTTTGTTCAACTGTGCTCGAAGCTTTAGTTAAGATTAGATTACGTATCTGGGTCAAATGCCGTTTAGTTAAGGTATGGGAGGGTCTGCAAGTGAGTACAAAGGAATGTTGGTTATCCATTATATTTTTTTTAATGCACCTGCACCCTTTGAAGAGCGGTTTTCTTTTTAATACTGGCCAAACGCAAAATTAAAATCCTAACTAAACATGGTTTCTTGAATTGTATCATATTACTTGACATACTCTCGAAAATCAACTTCAGGTAATGAAACGCACTAAAACCAGAAAATTAATATAAAACGTGTGGTGATACGTATTATTATCCTATTAAGCGTAAGTACAAAATAAAAAAAGAATTGAAACAAACATGAGGGGAAGATCTATTTTCATGCATAAAATGTATACCCGACACATAATTTGTCAGTTCGTAACAACAATGTTCCAGAGTAGCGCTTGCATTATGCAGCCCGGGTATAGGTCGGGGACGCCTGATTAATTGAGAGCTTCACGCCTATATTGGACCTAGATAGCATCAAACTTCGCAAACTTAGATTGATTTCATACAGCATTTCTACTAACTAGTTACTTCGTCGCAGAACTTAATATTGAGTTTGTGTCCCATTTGCCTGTAAGTCAATGTTGAGTTTTGTTACAATTTAGTATTTGTACAGACTTTTTGTACAAACGTCTCGATCAACGTAAAGTATAACCATTGTATCTGTGTATACACTGTCACTAACTGACCCGGCAGTCGTTTATGATGTTATATTAATTAGCAAATAATTAATACAAATCACAATAAAACAATTGAGGGGCCACTAAAATAATCAAGCACATTGCTCTCGATGTGATTTTACAACGATTCGTGAGTATACCACAGAGTCCCTTGTTGTTTGCAAACTACTTATGTAGGTATATTTATTATGAAATATAGTGACGTAATTCGTATTTCAAGATTTACACACTTTACTGTCTTTAATTTGTTTCCAAGGTGAATTCTTTTTTATCGCATGTAAAAGAAATCTGCACTTTCTTTTTGCAATATTTGATATTGCTTTCATTGTGAATGCACTCCGTCGGGAATTAGGTACAGTTGTTTTCGATTAAGTGTAAATAAATATATGTAGGTATAAGGACACAAACACGATCACGAGAACGCCAAATGACTTTTTATTAAAAAGGTTGCCTTCGTATTTCACAATAACAGTAGCTTTGTTTAGTATCGTCATGTGTATTGTTTCATTTAGCCGATACGCTCTAACTCGAGGGACGCAAATAGTGGTTATTTGTTCCTACGTACGTTGTCGTATGTCGCCTGAATGTCAGCTTATTCAATAATTCCCTTGTATGGTTTTGACACTTCAAGTAATTGTTATCTCACGAACAAATACCTCTTGATAAGGTGAAGAAGACATTGCGAAGGATTAGACGGCTTATCAGATGTTCGTCATCTGCTATTGAGGACGCGACCGGTTAGTTATTCATCGAGCTTATTCTGAAACTGAAAAGTCCCACAGAAAATGTTACTTAATTGAATTCGCCCTAGTATTTTAATCACTGGGATGACGAGGAGAAGGTTATTACAAAATAAGAAATGTCTTGCGCTTTTTGTACTTTAATTAAAATAGCTTTAGCAGTTCCAGATTTGTGGGCCATAGCGAGCTCGTACCGTCAGTACCGTCTCAAGTGTTCAGATTATTTATCATTGATATATACAACGTCGTCAATGATGGTCATTACAATATTATATACAATGTACATAATTATATTGTGTACAATAGTATAAATTCTAGTGTCAAAATTAGTTACCATACCAACTCTTGATCGATTTTAATGAAATTTTACTTTATTTTGTACATATTTTCATGCCCCTATCTATTATTAGTATTTATTCAAATATACTTGGCGCAAGGGACTTATTATGGCAAATCAAAGACTTGCCGGGACAGCTTGGATTAATATGAAATGTATAATTTTCTGAAAAATGGATAAATATAGAAATCAGATGAATGAAAATGATTAATAACTAAGGAGAATTTCCGCCCACTCCGTCGAAAGGAATAGGTAAGTGGCTTTATTACAGATTATTAACTGGAAGCTCTTGGGGAATATTGTAAATCTCCAAGATGGCGAATAGGATTGGAAAATTATGAGAATAGGATAGAAATAGTGCGCCATCGACAATGTTTTACAAGTTGAACTTAGACAGTAGTGATCAAGGCATTCGTTCATAAGGTTTTATTTATCATATTTTTATACCGTTAGTCCAATCGATGCATTTCACAACTTCATTAGCATAAGCATTTTGCTAATACTATAGGGATAGTGTCGTCATAGGGTTTACAACACACAATTTAGATATTACGTTGTGCCTTTAACAAGTTACATGATATTTTCCTCCATTTTCTAAGAGTTGAGTTGAAATCATTGCTTCTGTAATTCTTTGCAAAGACGGCAACCCAGTGCGCTGGAGAACACGATCCTCGGAACTATTACTTTCATAATGGCGTTCTCAAGCCAAGCTTGTGCATTGGGTAAGAGACAACGTTCATGCCTTCAGCTCGTACTACGGACTCTTCCAATTTACTATTTCGAAATAATTATTCGGGGATGTATTAAATTGATCTGTTCATCGGTGTCAAGTGTTGGACAGATAGCATGTATCCCGACCATGGTAAAATGTTCAATGTAAGAGAGTAAACAGAGATACAAGAATTAGATTGGTAATACAATCAAGTTGAAACGGTTGTTAGCGCGGAAGTCCTTACGTCTGTCGTCGACCGGGGCGGCCAGCGAGTAACAGACTTTGGACTCGTGTGCCTACTCACATACATAGTTACATAATTACACACCGATAGGTTTTAATAGTCCCAAATTTTGATATATGTAATAGAATTTATTGGTCATGTCTTTGTCACAATATACAATGTCGCCTCGTTAGTATGCTACGCTTCACAGTGAAGTAGTAGGCCTTGATGATGACCCACTGATGTTGACCCACTGATGTTGAACTTCGATTCCGACCAGCACAATAAAAAATGTGGTGAATATGGTTGTATTAAATATATTTATTTACCACTCACAAGGAACCATAATTACGAATTGACGTATCATTTCAACCGAACGAGTAACCGAAACACGTTGGAGTTCTATTTGAAAAATGGTGCTAATAAAAGTAACATTCAGAATTATAGTAGCTCTCTTGATATACATATTATGTATTTCATAGTCCTTTGTAGAACTTAACATTTATAAAGCTAGGTTATAAAAAAAACTTTAACTTCTTGTAAGAATTTTAGGGCATGTGCGGAGATACCTTACTAACAGAAAAATTACAATATTCCTGCAGGCTGAGAATCTCCTACTGGATGCGCAAATGAACATCAAAATAGCGGACTTCGGCTTCAGCAACTACTACGCGACTGGCGAGCTGCTGGCTACCTGGTGCGGCTCCCCGCCGTACGCGGCTCCCGAGGTGTTCGAGGGCAAGCGCTACACTGGCCCGGAGATCGACATCTGGGTAAGGAAGAATAGGCTTAACCTGAATAGGTTTACACACTACATTGTTTTAAGCACCACTGTATATGGATTTATGGTCACGCTAAGAACTTGTGTCATACTCTTCAGCAGAGCCACCCAACCAAATGCCGGGCTATTATATACCAAAATAGTGTACGTGTAACGTAGATAATGTACGTAGTTCAGTTATTACTGTACGTGTCCTAGTTTACGAGAAAATCGACATTGAAAGTGGCTCTGCTGGGGAGCATGCTCTTCAGCAGGGACACCCCCTGCAGCTGAACCGGGAGTGCTAAAGTTATAACTGAAATATGGAATCTAGTGTACGTACAAGGCAGATAGTGTACGTGTTGAAAGAATCCATGTACGTCTCGTAGTTTTTTTTATTTGACAATTTTAACTTTTACGGTTTATTCGATCGATGCAGCTCAACCGGGAGTGTTAAAGTTATAACTGAAATATGGAATCTAGTGTACGTACAACGTACAATGTGTACGTGTTGAAAGAATCCATATACGTTTCGTAGTTTTTTTTATTTGACATATTATTTGTTCGGTACAAATCTTGCAACTCAACTTTGAAGCAGATGTACTCAACCGATTGAGCTGGAATTTTGTGTGTACCTTCGGTTTGGATGACAATGCGTGTACCATGCATTGTCATGAAAGAAAGAAAGAAAGAAAGAAAATTAATTTATTCTCGCAACATAAACATCTTGAGCATCCAAACAGTTGGAGTAAGAACTACATTTAATTAGGTAGGTAACAAATTGAAATAGTAATTTACAAGACCTAACTACAAACAAATTTAAAAAAAAGATAAAGAAAAAAAATTGATAACAGTGTAAGGTGCTCATTATTCATATCGCAAGAAAAGCCTGCGTCTCAGGATTATGCCTTCGCGGTGCACGCCCTCAGCGCGGGGACCGCGGGGAGCGGACACTTCACGCAGGCCCTGGTTTTCGTTCGCCGCCTTTGAGTCGCATGCGCTAGCTCGCCTAGGCATTTGGAGAGGACCTATTTGCAATTTGATTTAATGATTATTATTTAAATGGCTTATAAATACATTAATTATACTTAAATACAATTCATAAAGTAAGTGTTGTGCATTTTAATATCATAAAAGTAGGTAAATAAGTTTGGGGACGAAAAATCGAAGCAGTGAACAAAAAAGAAAAGAAAAAAGTTTACACGTTATCATATAGTACATACATATATATAGACTATATAGTGTGATTGTGTGCCTGCTGTGTCTTCCAGTCATCCAAACCGAAGGTACACACAAAATTCCAGCTCAATCGGTTGAGTACATCTGCTTCAAAATTGACTTGCAAGATTTGTACCGAACAAATAATATGTCAAATAAAATAAACTACGAGACGTACATGGATTCTTTCAACACGTACACATTGTACGTTGTACGTACACTAGATTCCATATTTCAGTTATAACTTTAGCACTCCCGGTTAAGCTGCATCGATCGACTAAACCGTAAAATTTAAAATTGTCAAATAAAAAAAACTACGACACGTACATGGATTCTTTCAACACGTACACATTGTACGTTGTACGTACACTAGATTCCATATTTCAGTTATAACTTTAGCACTCCCAGTTAAGCTGCATCGATCGACTAAACCGTAAAATTTAAAATTGTCAAATAAAAAAAACTACGATACGTACATGGATTCTTTCAACACGTACACATTGTACGTTGTACGTACAATAAATTCCATATTTCAGTTATAACTTTAGCACTCCCGGTTGAGCAGCATCGATCGACTAAACCGTAAAATTTAAAATTGTCAAATAAAAAAAACTACGAGACGTACATGGATTCTTTCAACACGTACACATTGTACGTTGTACGTACACTAGATTCCATATTTCAGTTATAACTTTAGCACTCCCGGTTGAGCAGCATCGATCGACTAAACCGTACAGGTTAATATTGTCAAATAAAAAAAAAACTACGAGACGTACATGGATTCTTTCAACACGTACACTATCTGCCTTGTACGTACACTAGATTCCATATTTCAGTAATAACTTTAGCACTCCCGGTTGAGCTGCAGGGGGTGTCCCTGCTGAAGAGCATGCTCCCCAGCAGAGCCACTTTCAATGTCGATTTTCTCGTAAACTAGAACACGTACAGTAATAATTGAACTACGTACATTATCTACGTTACACGTACACTATTTTGGTATATAATAGCCCGGCATTTGGTTGGGTGGCTCTGCTGAAGAGTATGACACATTCAAATATGCATCTTACTCTAGCAGATAAGTACTGAAATTACAGGTAACAAATAATGTAAATGTTGCTCTTTTTGAACCATAAACTTATTACAAAAAAAAACATTTCAAAATTGCATTTAGCTCTATTGACTGCGCCAAATAAATTATCTGTGGCTGATGAAGACTAATCAGAACCACAAGAATCTGTATCCTCTAGTTTAAAACACATAGGGTATGTGCGCCGGTTTTCGGACAATCAGCTGAGTTGGCGACTTTAAGATACTATAAATGCTGTCTGAATGCAAAAAAAAATTAGATACTTACATCGGTATATCTGTCATTTAGTCTAGTTTCATTTGATGTAATCAAGACGGCGCATACTTTATCCAAAAATAAAATATATCGAAAATACTCAAAAACTGCCTGTTTTGCCGGTTTCCCGGACAATTGTTTTGTTTTTCGCCCATGCATAAGCTAGTTTTCGGACAATACCATCGAATGATATTCTCGACCACAATTAAAACAAATATTATTTTTTTGGAAGCTTTATTCGACGTCCGTCATCAAAATCACATTTCTAGGAACATTTTGTAAGTTTAGGAACATTAGGTATGCCTAAATTACTTAACATAATTAACTAATTCTCACGATAACATAATTATGCCTACGATTATTAACATAACTATAGGAAATTTCGAACAACAAGTAGTTTTTTAACTGAAAAATAATTAACAAAATACTATAATTATAACGTATACTTAATAGGAATCACTTTTATTATTTTTTGACTGTTTTTTTTATAAATCTTGATCTCAGATTTATAAAAAAAACAGTCAAAAAATATTTAAACATTGTCATCCGACGAATCACTATCAAATAGTGTAAATCTTTTCTTCTGCTGTGGTTGCTCATCTTGAAAATTATTATTGTCATCATTTATGTTCTCTTCCATCTGCCTTTTCTTAAACCACTCAGGTTTCTTCTTCATTTTTATACTTTTCTCAATCTGATTATCAGATTTGTTCTTTTTGTTCTCAATACGTTTGTTTTTATTTTCCATAGATTTCAGCTGTCTCTCACCTCTTTCAGTTTTTCTTTTTAGTATGTCCTGTTTTTTTTTAGTCTTGATAGTTTCTTTGTCTTCGTAAAACTTTCTCCAGGCAAACGACGATATTGCTGCAGGTGTTTTAGTTTGGACCTTTAAACTTTTTTCAATTGGATTTGGAAGATATAAATGTTTCTCAAACGGATCTGAGACCTTTGCGACGACTATCGGTTCATCAGTCGTTGAATATTCGATCTGGGTAGGTATAGTAAGTACATCATCCAAGGAAACCAGGTCTCTTGAATCCATTTCTAGACAGGATAGAGGAAGCAACATCGAGGGATTCGCAGAGATGTTTGGGGTCGATGTAAATACCACGTTTTCAGAATCTAGATCCATTATAGTGACATCTTTATGATTGTTAATAGGCACAATATACGTGGTATCAAGAGCAATAACTTCTTCCGTCGAGGTTGGAATATTCGATTGTGATTGATAATATTCAGCATATTGGTGAGTAATTACTGGTTTAATGAATTGGTGGGTATCTGGGGTTGTTGGATAAACTTCGGCTTGAACATGGACAATATTCGAAGATATCTCACTCAACAAACTCTTTGTAACAGTATTATCGTCATTTTGCTTTTCTGTACGATCTTCTATAATTTGTGACGTGTTTAAGGTAGATCTGGATGTGTTCTCAGAAATTTCAGAATCTATCACAATTTCTTCTAGGCTTTTATCATCTCTCGGTATAGTTTTCTTCAGATTTCTCAATTCTTTTCCTATTATTTTCAAATCGATCTTTTTTTGTTTTAATGATTGTCTGAGATGCTTCAATACTTTTTGTGTTGCCGCTATATCACTGTGGGTGATTTGCTTTGTTGGAGGTGTCGAGTTGTGTAGATTTTCCATAGTATTTTGAACACATTTTTCATAATCTACTGCATCTGGGTTGAAAGGATACAGTCCACATTTAGCAAAGCCATTCTTTATGTTCACTTTCATGTTTGTATTGTCCAATGTTTGCTTTAACAGTTTACAAAAGTTCGTTTTAGTAACTCCTTTTTTATTATCACCATTAGAAATAAATTCTCTCACAGTTTTTTTCCAGTTTTGTTTAAGCGGCGCAAATACACTCACATCGGCGGGTTGCAAAATATGGGTGGTGTTAGGTGCTAGGGCGTATAAAATAACGCCTTGTGCCTCACACATTGTATGGCAAATATATAAATTGAAATCACGGTCATCTGGAATATGTTTCGTGTGCTTTTTTGGTATACAACGAACGTGGAAAGATTTCACACATTACAAATCAATTCGTTTTTTATGATTACTAAACCACAGACAGCACCTATATTAATACATTTGGTATTTGGTATTATCATTGTATTTTTTTTTCGTTATATCACTTTGTGAGATGTAAGATCAATATTACTTTTTCCTGTATTTCCTTTACTTGCGTCATCCTTTACAACATATTATTTTTTTCTCATACACATTACTATCACTCTTACTTTCTTTTGTTTCAGTCTCATTATTTTCGTTCTTTTCAGTCTTCTTGTTAATTTTTCTATCAGTCTTCTTTTGGTCTCGAATCAATTACTTTTTTTCTTTTATTGAATTTCCTTCTCCAGTTGTTTATGGTGTAAAGCTAACTTAAAATTCTCAGAGCTAATAGCAAAAGGCTGTCGTTCAGTTTTCTTTTTTCCTTTGCGTATCGGTGCTTCTGGATATGCTAAGAACTCACCCAGACTACACTTTTCCTTTACTATTTTTGGACTGGACAAATGAATGATTTTGTTATTTACAATAACTGTTGATGAAGTACTGGCAACAGGCTCTTCTGAACGTTTTACTAGGGTTTTAAAGTCCTCTCTGACTAAAGATGTAGAAACCAAGGTGTGATCACTTCTTGCAGACACAGCAACTTCGTTATATCCTAGTATTTCTTGAATAGACAGAAAGACATGTAAATCATCTGGTTGGTGAACTTCTTTCTGATACTCGACTAGGTTATTACTTTCAGTTTCGGAATCTTGAAACACTTCCCACACTTTGTACAACATATCTAAGTGTTCAGTTGTATCCTTGTGTGGCAATTTATGTCGTCGATTTTTGAAATCGTCTATGTTATTTGGTCCCAATATATTTGAAAATGTGTAGTTTATGATTGCTCAGTCCGGAATAGCCATAATAGGAGTTTTACTGACAGCACCAAGACACTTACTATAAACAATGGGCATTGTTCATAATTTTGTCAAGATGACCAAATCCAAAACCGTTTCGAGAAATAGCCTTAATTAACCATTATCAAGAATCAGATTTACAAAATCTTCAAGGATTGAAATTATTTTTAACTTTTAAGTTAAACCTTTATTTTAAAACTATGACGTCATCGCCCAGCCCATAGCAATGTATTCCAAAGCAAAAAAAGTAACTGAAGTGTCAAGTATGAAGAAGTGATGCTCGAAGTGTGATATTACTATAGTGAGTAAGTTGTGATTAGGTCTATGTGTAAACAATATTTTGCCATAATTATTTGTAATAAGTACAGGTAGCGAACGCACAAAATAATGATTGTATGAATAATTAAAAGTGAACGTGACGGTTAGTTTTAAGGTTGACACTTCACTGTCATTTTAGAGATCAGTGTCAATCATCATATATCAATCATCAAAACAATGTGAAATTTCACTTTAAAATTTGATTGGTGAACATTTTGTAAAATTTCTAAACGTGTCTAATGTATCTCGATCAAGAAGCTTATACCCAAATGGAGGTAACACTACGAACATAGAAGTGAAGCAAAAAAATATGACCTTGAATGACGTAACTGTTGTTTTCCGTCTCTTTCTTTAGGGTGACTACGATATAAAGGATATAAAGGAAAGTTGGCAAATGCTTTGATGGTGCCATAGGTGTGTACGTACTCAACTGTGTACCTACTATAGAAGGTGTACCAGGTTTTATAAATAATATCGATTATTGATTTTATCTACTTATCGATATTATTTTATTGATTTTCTTTTATGTCTGCGAGTGAAATTACATTTGACAAATTATTCAAACATGTGATGGTTTTTGATTCTGTCTTAGTGTTCTCATTTGTTTCTTCATCTTTTTCATATGCATCTCTGTCTGATATTTCCGAATCAGAAGAGTCTCTTAAAGACATTTCATCAGACAGATCGGTTTCATATTCTTTCCTTTCCCACTTGTACTTGATTTTCATTTTAATTTTTTTTTAAAAGTCTGCAGGCCGTCGTTCTAATTCGGTTGCATGATCTATATCCCCTTCATTTGTCTTTCCTTCTCCTTGACCGACTGACATTTCTAAATTAGATACGTCCTTGTCTGATGTTTTAACCATGTTGTTCGAGCGGATACACAAATCACTTAAGATTTTAATTATTGCAGGTTTCTCATTTTCAATGTTTTGTGTTTTATTATTTTCACTAGAATTTTCAGTATAATTATAGAGTTGGTTTGGTCTTTTTAGTATTATATCTTTGGCTCGCTTGCATGAACTTAGATGAAACAAATCTTTCCGACGATTCTGGGTCGTCCAAATGCATATTTCGAAGAGGCGTACGTTATCCGGAAAGAATCGTCAATTCAAGTACGGGAAATATATCTCTTATGTTCACGGTCACAGGAAATGGAGAATGTTTGCCAATATACGTAGTATACAAAGCAGATCATTTGTACTCAGAATGGGTAACCGGCGGTCCCCCCAATACTCGATACAACCGCTCTGCTTCGGGATGGTTTGAACGCCAGATTTTTGAGGAGTACTTTACACGATAATTGTTCCTTGGGCCAAAACCATCAAGGGCACTAAAGCTGTTATCTGTGATAACTTGTCAAAATTGTACACAAAATTACTAAAAAATAAAAAACCTTTTGGTAGTTTTTATTTTGCCGATGATAGATAAATGTGTGTCATCGGGCAAACATACCCAACAGGGCAAAATTGGACGGTTTGACGGTACCTGATAGGTACGGTACCTATAAGTACTTAATTATTGAAAGTAAAGGACCAAATTCTACAAACACATTTTATAAATAGTATTTTTGCGATATATTTTTTGTGCTTTACTTGTGTGTGAAAATTAATTGTTGTCTATGTCAGTGATACTTTATTGCTTTCCAGTTTCCACAATATCAGGAGACTACTAATAAAAAAACTGCAAGTTCTATGAAATCAAATTTATTTTACATAATATTTTTATTTCCCACACATTATACAAACATACGACAATTACATAATAAAATTGCTACCTACCTATTCAAACATGAGAAAATAATATAGTCTTGTGCAATCTTTGACGCTTTGTACGAAGAATGCCCAACTTCTTTTGATTCAGCGTTTTTAAATATGCTGACATTCTTAATTGAATAAACCAATTTGCGATACATTGAATGAGCTCGGTTTCGTGTAAATCTAGATGAGCCATTATGGACCCCGTGATAGGATGCTTCGGCACAAATATTTCCTGCACATGTGGTGAAAATTTTTGCAGTGTAGCCATTACTAACCTATTTTTTAAGTTATGTAAAGTAAGGAGGTCCATAGCAACTGCTTTTTTGAATATTAAATTTACGTATTTTACAATATCAAAGGCAGCATCAGCAGAATTTTTCACTAAAGTCGTCATTAAAAGGGCCTCACTAGGTAAATCATCTTCAGAAATTTTAGATTCATTCGTATTTTTTTTTTAGTAAGTTCGTCAAATTTCCATGGGCGTCAGTGCATATATTAGAATTGTATTTTGTTAGAATGAGGGTCAGCAGATTTCGAAGTATTTCTTTGATTGTATCAATATTTTCAGACATTTTAATATGAAGAATACATCGGACAAATAATGATTTTACTTTTTCTGTAAATTTCTCAAATAGATTTAATGAAATGGCTCGTATCAAGTCTCACGTATATGGTCGGTAGATATTTTATTTCTCCCTGTAGTGCCTTAAAGGAAGTCACCAAATATTCTTTAGTGGAATGAAACGAAGTAAAACATTTAATGATGGCTGCAATTAAACCTGAAGAATCGTCGGTAATCATTTCTTCTGGTGGAGATATACCGGTGTTTACCCATTTTTGCAACCAATCTGCTGGTATTGTATTTTTTGTGTGAGAGTCCAGTGAGAGGGTAATGCGATTCTGTTCCTTGGAATATAGGTATAGGAAAAATAACAAAATCAGTCACATTAATAATTTTCAGTACTAGCATGCATTAGATATGAATAAAAGACATTAAATTAACAATTAGGCAACTTTACTTTAATGTTAGTCTTAATTTACCTTGTAAATGTATCAAAAATAAATACTAAAACGTCTTACTTTTCGATAACATCAATATTACGGTTGAAATTATAGTAAACTTCACCGCATTTGGTCGTTTCCGTAGGTATAGGAAGAATCTCAACTATGTCTGTGTAGTCAATGTCCGAAATATCTTTTTCTACTAATTTAAATTTGCTTTTATTTTTAACACTACGTAAATAAGTGACTGTGATATCACCATCATCCTGAAGTTCATTGACAACGCACACATACTTGAAATTTTTTTTTGAATGTGATTTTACATTTACGAGTAGGTAGTCTCCAGGTCTTACCCCTTGGTTTTCTTTATTTTCTATATTCTGTTTGGAACAAGATGGTCTTGGGTTTGTTTCACTCTCTTCAACATCAGAAGTATCAGGTGTTGTGTATACGGTGTATACCAAGTGTTTTTTCTTGTCTGACATAGTTCGAGTAACTGAATCTCATGTAACGGAGACTTCGGCTTAAGTGTTTTGTACCTGATAAGTGGCACATCATCTCCATTAGAGCTGGAACTATCATCTGCATTAATATACTTACTGTATACTTCTCTCATATTAGTCTTCTTCAGTGGCAGTGGTATTTCATAAAAAAGTTCTTCAGTTTCTTCTTCACGTACGACTTTTCGCTTCATTGGTGGTTTATTTGAAAGTTTCTTTTCGACAAGAGGTTGATATGCTTTTGGTGAAAGACATTTGCAGATACCTCTAGTTCAAAAACAGCTGAGATGCCTGTATTGTAGTTTTCCACGGTCAGTTGTAAATATTCGATGTAGTTTTCTTGTACCTGGTAGTGGTTGCAATGTAGATGGTATTCGGTCCTCCACTTTTTGTATGTCTTCCGATGTAATCATATAGAGTTTAATCTTACTTGTGTCTTTGAGTGAATCATGAAATTTCTGTGCATTTGATATATCAACACCTGTAGCCACCAAATCATCTGCGGATCTTTTCAAGTATCCACCGACACCATCGGCAGGACCTTTCCCGTGACCAGCTTCAAAAAATGACCAAGTCATTGCCTTAAAACCGTAATCAAATGATATTGTTGAGCTTAGGTAAAAGTTTTGCTTTTGTCGATATTGACTGAATGGACCATCTGACTAAAAATGAATAGTGCTAACATCGGGATACAGTTCTCTAATGTCTTTTAACACTGGGTCTAAATGGGCCCATATGGCTCCAGGGTTATGCTTTTTATTGGATGACAAAGTGCAGTAAGATTCAACTTTTTTAGTATCATTTTGGGATATGTATACTACAACTGTGTGTAATGATACTTGTTCACGGGAACCGCCGAAGTGGTGAGCTTGGATCTCTTCATGATGCTTGCAATTATAGTTTTGACTAAAATCTACAACAATTATTGCTTCTGTTGGACGTATATCATCTACGGCCTGTCTGAAGTTGGAGAATTGGACTTTCATATTATAAACGTGTTGTTTCAGCTGTTTAAGTTCTTTGTTGTACAGTTCTAGTAGGTCTAAAGCTTTCCCTTCTTTGATTATTGGCACATTTTTGTATACTTTCTTTTCTATTCCACAATCATTATAAACTTCTTCTACTCTTCCCCATTCTTTCCACTCTATTTTTTCTGCGGATCCGATATCATTAGGTATAATCTTCAAGTTGGAACATTTATTACAAGTTCCATACATGCAAGCCTGTATTCTAGTATCACAAGCTGTAGCGGCGATATGGTGGTTCAAATCGTTGGTATCAATGACGCCCTTATTTTTCAATGCTGTCGCTTTGTACTTTGGGTTTGTGTGGGTTTTGCACAAACACATTTCACGACCACTGACAGTAGGCTTGATTACATAAAATGGCTTAATTTGTGTGAAATAGTAATATGAACATTTTAGTTGTGGGTTCTCTGATTTAAAAATTTGGTATAAATGTTTCAAAGTATCCAAAAGAAACCGTTTCTGAACTTTTTCTCCGTTTCTAGTCACTGTTTCTTTTTTTCCTGCTGTTGGTCTTGATATGTCCTCACGTAAGAAAAACTCTTCAATTTTCACTTTTAGATTTGTCTTCAAAGTTCCAACTTTTAAATGAATCCTCTCTACAGTCCCTTTGAGTCCTAAACTATCTTTTATTAATTCTTGCTTTTCAGATTCGTTTACATTTTTGAACATGTCCTTTATTATTCTTTTTTCTGTATGTTTCTTCAAATCTTGGTATTTCTCTTTAATCACGTTAGTGAGCGTCTTATATTTTGCTTCTACGTCAATAGTTTTTGCTTTGGTATTTTCATTATTTGTTCTTTGGTAACGTTTCTTAATTTTTTCATATTTCATTCTTAGTTTCTTGTTTTCTTCTTGCAGTTTTAAATTCTCTCTATATAACTTAGAGCGATCTTTTCGCATTTTTTTTCTGCCTTCTTGTTTCTTTGTAGAATCAAGGTTAGGAGTAGCATCACGTGACACAGTTGCTTCATCTTTGTTTTGTGGAGGGGGATCAATCGGAATAAAAACATTTTCATGCAAAATCGAAGGAGAACTTGGGGGTGTTATATCAAGGACTCTATTTAAATTCTTCTTATTGCGTCTGAGATTCTGTTTCCTAAGTTTCCAAATTGCTCGAGCGTTGTGTTTTTCTTTGGGTGTTAGGTCACTCACCAGTCTTTTTTTGGCGTGATAATTTTCACGTTTTTTTCGCTTACTCTCATCATACTTTTCCGGATTTTGTTTGAGTTTTTCTTTGTATCGTCTTTGCCTTTCTGCTGCTGTGAGCGGCATGTTTACCTGTAAATAATGTAAAATAGTTGAAAAATCAGTGTATTCATAAGTTGCAAGTTCGGTTTCAAGTGTTACTAGCCAGCCATACCGGTAACTGATGATGATGAATACTTGGTTGGACTTAAAATGTTTGCCACTATTAGATATGCCTAACAAAATTAAAAGAAAAGAGAAGTAGCTATAATTCTTACTTTGTCAAATAAACGTACTTGCTCGCATTTATGGGTTTTTTTAGTGAATTGACAGTAAACACTTCTGATGTCAAGTTTAGACGGTAGTTCCAATTGGTGAGCTAGAGCTTAGTCAAGAACTTCTAACAGTCGTTTGTTATAGGTAGGCTTTCTAATAAGTAGGTCTCCCCCTTCTTCGTAATGACATACCTACTTGTGTGCGCGTCAAGCTTTTCATAATTAACATAATACCTTTAAAAGTATGTACCTATATAAATTTAAAGTTTGACATGGCGTCCTCTGTACATACAAAAAACAATCACTTTTACCGTATTACATTTTTACGGGTATAATACGATGAAACTGAATGTTGACATGGGATTAAGTGGATAACTGCTTCACGAGTAAATATTACTTTTGGAAAAATAAGGAGAACCAAAGTGTGTGTACATATTAACACAAATACGTACTAAAATAAGAGCATTGTCCCTTGGGTCACAAGATTTGTCTCTTGGGTCACGGTTTTCGTGACCCAGTGGAATTGTGACCCAAGAGACAATTTTGATTCCATTTCACTTTAAAGCCAAGTCTATATGTTTTTCATAAGTCTGATACCAAAATAAGTATATTAGACTTACTGTTGTCATAACGATTATGTGTAATAAACAAAAATAGAATATACATACCGTGGCATTTACGTCAGCCAGCAGACACCACATAAACACACGCACACTCACTGACGGCCGTCACCGAAATGGTCGAGACGCGCCAATATTTTCAAAATGTCGAACCACATCAGGTGATGTCCAGACCTGTGCTGCTATTGGTTAATACAAACACACGCGACTAGTAGGTACCAAAACGGATTTTTGCTACGTAAGCCAGGAGACTCGCGCGGAATCACTTGATCGGGGACAAATGTTTAAGCTGTAAACTTATTATCTAAAACTAGTTACTTTAGAAATAAGTTTCCGTATTTGTAATGAGTATAGTGTTGTTAATTAGTGCCAGCTATAAAGTAATACAACTTAATAGGATATTTTTATTATATTGACATTACCATCACTGAGGTATGACCTGGGGACATAGAACATTAGTATGGGGAACAAAAAAATTCTCCTGGGTCACGGACTTTTTTATTGTTTAAGAATAAAAATTTATTTAATATAATTAAGTACAATCATTGTAAGACAATCTACGTATACGGTAATGATATGTAGACAAAATAAAAATCATAACTTTTTTTTTTATGACGACATAACAGTGCAGGACAAGGTTTTACATAAAATAGTTGATCCGCCCTTTTACAAAAAATAAACAAAAAAAAATCTACGTAGGTACCTTCCTACCTACGATATAACAAAAAACTTCGAAAACTATAATAGTTATACAAGGGACATGGCACGATAGCACAGACAAGGCTGAGATCTAAAGATTTTAAGATCTTGTACACTTAGCAAGAAAGTTTCCTAACTTTAACATTAACTTCAAAATTTACCTTAGAAACAGTCTAAGGAATTGGGTACACTAACAATTATACATATAATACTTAGCAATAACAAGGCTCACTTTATTCAGTCTTCATTGATGTAGGTAAGTCAAAACTTGGGTAACTTCTTTTTAACACTTACATAATACTTAATATAGTCGCTTATCAAAAATAGAATCAACAATGAATAACAACTTAAAAAAATATAGGTAGAAATTAACAAAAAATAAAATTTTCTGAACTTATACAAAATTACTTCTAAAAAGAGTAGATGACAAAAAATATCTTTGTTAGTAGCTAGTAACTTTTCTTCTAAAGGAAAAGGAAAATCAATTAACCGATGTTGTAGTGACACAAATCAGAAACATCAAACGTTAATATTCCGCGTCTCTCAATTTGCGGTTGTAACACTCTATCAACGTCTGCCATAGAAATGACGGAAAAATCATCAATTATGGGCCAAGCAAAGCGACCTTTGCCCTTGTACCGTAAAAATTTTACTTTGAAACTTGTACTGGGTTCTTCTTCAATTCGACCCATGAAATATTTTATTCCTTTTTCTAAAATGAATTTGACAAGAATGAAGTTACCTTTTATTGGTTTTTTAAAGTCTTCGTGACCATGAACACCGTCCTGTTTATTCTGACTTTCTTGTCCTTCCTGTTGGCTTTCTCGTAATTCATCTATTAACTCATTAATTTCTTCATAAATCGGCAAATCGTTTTCAGGTTCATAGTCTGAACTATCATGCAATAAATAAGCTTCATCCGATGATGAATCGCTGGATACAGTAGCGATTTTTCGTTTCATAACATTTTTTATGCCTGTGTTCTCACCTACGAAATCGTTCGTGTCATCAGGCCGGGTACATTTCTTGAGAGTTTTGATATTTTTGGATCGAACAGTCTGTTGAGGGTAGGTAATGATTTTCTTCATCGGATGAAATAGTACCGTAAATGTCTATCTGAGTTGGAAATGTTGATCCCGTTTGCTCATTTGTGGCGATACAGTCAACAGTTTGTTTCGGCAATACAACATTTGACAGTATTGCAACTTGTTTACCGTTTCCATCGGATTGTCATTTGCGGTCTGTTGCTGTTTCTTGATTTTAATTTGAAGTCCAGGTTTACAGTAAATTGAAAATCTGAAGATGTTACAGACTTTCCTGCTTCAATCTTCAATTTTTTGTTTTGTTTCTTCTTTTTTTGGGTCTTTGGTGTTCTCACTGACTGTAAATAATCTACGAAGGCTTTATCGATACCGTAATCTTGAGCATCTTTGCTATCTGGCAGCTTCTTTAATACTTTTTCAGGATCATAGGGACAGATGCCGGTTGAAGCAAATGCGCTTATTATGTTTTCTTTTCTCTGAGACATTTGATCTATTAGTTGGTTTAGTAAGTTCGGAAAGTGTGACTTATTCAATGATGTTTCCGCTGGGTGCTGCAATTTGTATTCTCTTAGAATGTTTCTCCACATTTTTTTTGCTGGTCCAAAGATACAGACGTCCAACGGCTGTGTCAAATGTGTGGAATTGGTGGGCAGTAATACAAACCGAATGTTGCAAGTCTCACATAGATTGATGATATCGGGATTTAAATGTGAAGCCAGATTATCACCTACAACAACTTTGGTGCCTTCAAGTTTCTTAGCCCAAGGAAGAACAATATTGACGAACCAATCCTCAAATACTGCAGCATCAAACCATCCAGATTTAGTGTTGTTATAGCGGGCAGAAGCGGGCCCACCACTCACCCATTGCATCCAGAGCTGTTTAGATTTGTAGACAACGTATGGTGGCAGTAACTTGCCATCCGCAGTAGCAGCAAACATGACTGATATGCAGCTTTTCGTTCCATTCATTATCTTTTCTGGGTATTTCGTACCCTTTTTCACTATGCACTTAGATTTGCCTGGTTCGTCGGCCAAATTTGTCTCATCGTAATTCAGTATGTTGCTTGGAGGTATACCGCTTACAACGGTCTGCAAGTTCTTGAAATATTTACGTAATTCCGTGCAAGATTTTTCAGCTCTAGATTTTTTTATGTTCGATGTCATTCGTAAGCTTAGTTGATTATGATGTCTTTTCAAAAAACTGTATGCCCATTTTTCTCCCGGTATTTTACCATGGAATAGATCTTTCCCATTTTTCTGTAAGTAATTGTGTACAATCATTCTAAGCTCTAGCATCGTCAGAGGACTACCAAAATCTGCAGAAGCTATAACCACCTTGATAAGTTCGTTCTCTTCAAAACGTGACAACCTTGTGGGACATCCAAATGGATTTTCGTGCTTTTTATGTAACTTATCGAGCAAAGTCCGTCTCGGGATGCCATAATGTTTCTCTGCTTCGTAAGAAGACATCTCTTTATTTCTTAATGTTTCCAGAGCTAGTTCCAACATTTCTGGACTGTGTTTGACGGTATATTTCCTTTTTTTGTTTTCCATATTTTGGTGTCCTCAACGGCAACCTAAAAAAATATAGTACATTTATACACTAGGCTACCTACATTCGAGTATTTTGTCACAAAAGGCATTGATTATTCGGAACTTTAGGATATTATGACATGAATATGAGTTTTGTATTTCTTAAGATCTGTATTTCCGACTGTTGACGTCACTCGTTACAAAATGGGAACTTCGAAAATAAAAAATAAGAAAAATATCTTTTATTATGTAGGTATCTAATTATCCTAAGCAGTCGAATAATCGAATTACGAACTCTAGAAAAAACACTTCACATACCGTATTAAAATTAGCCTGTAGGTACCTATAAATTACATCAGCTACTTAGGTACCTATCAAGACAAATATTAAAAATCAATGCTAGATACATATTATACCTACCTAACCACTCACAGTACTGGACAATTTAGAAGCAATAAACTAGCGAAAACCACGTCACGTCCTCGTCATAAATAAATTGAGTCAAAAAAATAAGTACCAAAAATAAACCAAAAAAAATTGTGGCAGCCCTAGGGGTAGGCGAAGATTGGCAAAGTGGACGTGCAAAGTCGACCCACCATGAATAGTACGATATTTCTATTTTCTGGCTATCATCGTGTAAAAGCGATAATTCATTGTGAAGCCTGGTAAATACCGAGTATACTTGTAACATTTCAAAATCTTACCTTCAGTATTTTCAGAGATACAGATCACTTCTGCGGAGACAACTAAATTTGCAAATTCTCTTCCGTTGCTTTTTTGATTTATGCGTCAAAATGGCTGCTCTAAATTTGACAGTTGAAATTGGAGGGTTGCCAGTATTAAATTTGTGATGCAACCTAAGGGTTTCTGACCGTTTAGCCATAGCCAGAAAAGGTGTAGACGGCTTCAAATAAACTAGGCGAAGTATAGCGTGAAAGGCGAAGTTACAGGAGTTTACGGTACTCATAGATCTCCATTCTTTTTGCGGCGAAGCCCACAGCTAAGAATATTTTTTTGAGGTAGATAGGTAAGTAGGTACCTATTCAGCTTGGCTCTCCTTTTTTACATGTACCTACTTAGCTATGTTTTTGGTGGCATATCATTAACTACTTTTTGTAAAGAAAACTAGGCCGGCATTATGATTTAAAAGTCGATATCTGTACCTAATCTGCGCCTATGTATAGGTTAAAGTATATGTTGCTGGGGAGCGCTTTTATAAAGATTTAACTTCTGTTCCGTCCGTCCGTCCGTTCCGCCTGCTGCTAGTCAAAACTTCAAATAGGTACCTTTGTGTGAATCGTGAACGGAAAAGTTTTAAAGTAGGTAGGTTCCTATGTCAATACACTCACGCCATATCCCAAGGAGGGGTCGGCAGGGACACTCGTCTCACTAGACAAGTGTCCACGTTTCACTAAGCGTATGTATGTACCTAAATAACTTAAATAGGAAGTACCTATATATAAATAGGGTAGGTACTTACCAGATAGGTTGCAACCTGTAGCTATGGAATTCCAGGCCAGTTCTATCAAATGGCGCTGAGAGTACTCGGGCAGGGTATGATTATAAAGGCACGGATGTTTTTCCACTTCTTGAAAATTTTTTATAGTATTCTGCTCCTCCATCTTGATCAATAAATTATGTAATATTTATTCTTCCCCAGTAGACAGGTTCTTACCAAAAGGTTCGAGCAAGCGTCGGCGACTGAATTGCTTATCGATATTTGCGTACGCGACGTCGCGCGCAGGTCGAAACAAGATCGAGCGCTCGACCAGCCCCCATACTATTCAATCTGTATCGCTCGTCTTGTGAATGTACATGCGATACGATATCGCGCGGTCGTACGACCGATATCGCTTGCTCATGCGGACACTCACGCGACTCTGCATACAATTTCAAAGGACTCGCGACGGTTTTGATATCTCACCGATATCGCTTATCGACGCAATTCTGTATCGAATCGCTTCATGGGGAAAGACGCTAACTGTCGTCTCGGTGCTCCAGGCAGCGACGCGCAGACGAGCCCTGTGATTGGATTGGACGGCGTTCCCGCCGCCGCCGCCGTTGGCCAGCGAGTAGTGATAGGCGATTGTTGCGAAAATTTACAATCGAATTATTCGAATGTTTCCCTAGCTGGTAATCGAAAGATCATTCATCATTCGAAAGATTTTTTGATTGATGATGATTTGATGATTTGATTCTATCTTTAAAATTAATTTTCCTAAAATAATAAGAGTGTATATACTTTGATTTTATTTAACTGTGTTTCCTTGAAAGTGTTCTTTTATCTCTAGATTCTGAATCATTAATTAGAAATTTTATTTTCTTTCGAATTATTCGAATTGTCGTGAATTCAGTGTTAGGTATCTTATTTCGGTAAATTGCATACGTAATAATGTTGCACTATAAAACACACTGTAAAAAGTACCTACCTACCTAAATAAATCTACTTAAATTAAACCTATTTACAATACGACCAATTATGGCTTATCTTTATTTTTAAATGCTAACGTGAAAAAATTGTGTGTCAGTAATGTTTTAAGAATTTGATTATGTGCGAATCAGTCACTAATAAAACAGTATTATTAAACCTGTTATAAAAGATTGTGTTTTATTTAGTGTTCGGCTCTTATTAATGAGAAATTATACGTGAACAATCCCAAACTGTATTTTTCGAACCGTAAATTATGGACACCCTATTCGTTTCAATTTTTCAAGTGGTTATATTTTTTGAAAGGTTGATTCTGAAGTAAAACAATTAACACAGATCGATTGTACCTTCTATTTGTCAACGGTTGTCGCTTATACGACGTAAATAGAGCTTGGTTTATAATAGATATGGGCATATAAATGTGGCCGGGCTGAAAAAACCATTTTGATGTTGTAACATGAAACAAACTTCTTTTTTCAAAAAAAAAGTAGGTACATATAATCTGTATCAGAATATCTTTTGTTTTTGGCAGGTGTTACCCCAAGTTTACATACATATTCTTTCAGTAATTTTGAAATGAAATTTATTCAGCCCGGCCACAATGACCCACTTATAACTCAGTATCTGTGGCGAATTTTTTGATCGTAACGCGGTACATATTATGCTATTCAAATGTGGTACATTAGTTTTACTTAAAAATATAACCAGTTACTTGGTTAGAAAGGTACCCATGGAGTGGCCGGGCTGGCGAAACGCTTTCAGCCCGGCCACACCGATTTTCGATTTTCTCCGCAACTAGAGAGGTACATTGGAAATGAAAGCGGTACATATACTCGGGAAGATGAGCTTTATCGAATGTAAGTGGTCCCAAAGCGACAGTAGTCATGGCCGAGCCAGGCGCACGGAAATTATGTTCCATACGGAGAACGGCTATTCATAGTGTCAAATAGCCAATCTATCTTATGAATTCAACTGTCAGTGCACTTTCAGTGAATTTGGGATTACCAATATTTCTGAGGAAGTCAATGGCATCAGCTACTGAGGAACTTAAAACATGAGATGCAAGCTTAAAATTCATTTACTTGTTTTGAAAATTTACATGTGCCCCAGATATTTTGTTGGCTAGTTTAAGTCCTTCATCCTCCTGAATTTGATTTAATTGTTTGATAAGTTCGTAAGAAATGTCGCCAGATGGTGAACGCAACCCTTTTTCTGCTAAAGTATTTCGGGCGAGTTTCAACATGTGGGCAGCATCTAAAATGCAGTAAACATTGGATTTTTTATTTGTGTGAAGAAAGAATGGCTTGAAATTGTTTTCATCAAAGGAACAACCCAGAGTCTCGTATGCTTTAACATTTCATCTAGCACCATCACAAGTTAGAGACCTAACTATGACGCCAATCTCGTTCAGCAATATTATTGCCGTATTTATTAACTGTCCAAGTAAATCACTATTCAGTGATGTAGGAGTAAAAAAGTATGCAATAGGGCATTTAAAATAATTGGTGTACGATACAATTTGAAATACTAGCGCTTCTGAGGCCATCTGTTCTGGGTCATCTACGGCATCCCAGGTCAACATATCCGAACATCTTTCCTAATTTGTCACTATACGACAAGTCTTGCTTTAAGGCCATAGAATCGAATATTAAGGCAACATTTTTTAAGTGTGGTTTGATAGCTAATTGTGTTTTTAGGAAATCAATCACTTCATTTAAAAAACCAACGTTACAATTAAAACTTGATATTGAGCGCCACAGAATCAATTCTTCATCAATTCAGTTTTTTTAAAATCTATATGCCATTGGGCTATAAAAATGTAAAGTTAAAGCAAATGCTTTAATGTCATCACTGTACGTAATTTTTTTTTTTGTTTTAACACTGAAATTTCTCGCATATATTGTTAAAATTGCCTTGTAATATATTTTCAATTTCACTATGTGATGTGTAGTCACGAACTACGCTAATAAGTTCTTTCATATTAGAAATCTGCAAATTCTGACGCTTTACTCTCTGCTGCAGCCTTTGTTTCTCTTCTCCAATTCAATCTCATGAGCTGTTTTCAGTTTAACTTGTGCTTGTTGCTTGCGCAAATCTTTAACCTTTGGTATGCCGAGCGCATCAAAATGATACATCCGCTGTCTGCCGCGAGTAATCACGAGTAACGCAATATTTTATCCCGCCGGATCCACGTTCCGGCGGCGGCTATACAAGATGGTTTATTTATTACCGAAAAAAAAAGAGAAATTAACGTAATGTAGGTATGTGTGTGGTAAATAATGTGACATAGTTAGGTACATAACACGAACTATGTACTATGTTGCGATTTTTTATATTTATTTGCTCAACGCCTATCAGGTTAACATTTCTATTGGAATGACTACCTATTGCAGACCGCATTTCCTTGAATTGTTTATATTAGTTTTTGTAACTATTTATTTAGGCCCAATTCACTAATTAAAATAATCTTACTGAATAAACTATAATTTTCATTATCTGATTCAAGAAACAGAGTAAAATAGAAATGTATCAAAAAAATATTTATTTTGCCATACAGTAGGTATTTTTTCTTGACTCCATAAAATATTTAAGTAGTGGAAGCTTGGCGTTCTATTTCCCGAAGTAATTCACTATGATGCTCCCTCCAGCATGTCCCCACACATAGAAAAATTTGACATTTTGAACACATTATATTAGATTCTCTTCTAATATAAGAGATGCAATGCTTGCAGCGACCACGCTTTAATCGATTTTTTCGCTTATTTGTTCGATCAGTGTCTTCCAATTTATGTTCTGGAAAATGGTCATAACATACCTAATTACTGTGTACTGAATTATCAATCTGAGCGGTTGTTGATCGAATTCTTTGTGTGGTAATGTTTTCATTACATAAAGCTTTTGCCAAATCATATCGGAATTGTCTGTGGCTACCTGGTTTTTGTACAATTCAGTACACACATCACATAGCTCATGACGTTGACAGTTTATTTCGAAATACAACGGCCTCTTACGGTAAAGTCAAATCCCTACCAGTACATTTGTTTTCTACACAGTAAATCATAACAATGTGTGTGTCATACTAAAAATACTACACTGAATTAATTTGAACAAGTAATTAAAATTACAGATAAACACCAACGCAAAGCAACTGATCCACTTTCAATCATTATTTGAACAAGTAATTAAAATTACAGATAAACACCAACGCAAAGCAACTGATCCACTTTCAATCATTCTCCGACAAGTATATCACTTTCATCATAATCCTGCTCTTCATCATCATCACTTCCGGAGTCTACCTCTAATGCTGTGGCTAGTGATGGCGGGAAAATCGAATGTACTTCCTGCAAAAAGAAGAAAATGAACTATAAAATTTATAAAAAAGAAGTAAACAAATTAACAAAAATTATAACACTTACTAAATCTGTGGAAATTGATGAAGCAGCAACACGCTCATCCTCAGAACCTAATACTCGTACTACTTGTTGCTGGGCCTTTTCTACATTTATCATTGGCTGCAACAAAACAGAAGTCTGTTATTTCTACAAAGAATGCGATAGTGTACCGATATCAAACTAGTAGACTTACCGCATTGGAAGGGCCAAGGGAAGCAGATATGCTTTCATAATCAGGGGTTTGCAGGATCTCCACGTTTTGTATTGGTTGCAAAGAAAAGACATTGTGGTAAATAGATGGAAAATTTATATAATGTTGGTAAATACAGATATCAACTCAGACTTTATACAGACTTACCGCATTGGAAGGGCCAGGGAAAGCAGTTTCATAATCAACTATTTGCAGGATCTCCATGTTTTGTGTTTGCTGCAAAAAATAATACTAGAATAAGCATGTGTGGATGATCAACATGGACAATGAGTTTACTGTAATGTATGTATCTAAATAATTAATAACCTCATTAGATACAATAGTGGGACAAGCTTCATTATTTAAATCTAATCTCCGCTGTTGTGCAGGTTTCTCTTCACACTTTTCATTCCCAGCTATTACTCTCTGCAAAAAAAAAGTAAGTTGATTATTGATTGATAGATTAGTATAAGGTCAAATTAAATAAGTTTTTAACACTAGACCTATACAATTGAAGATTGTAGACAGTTGACGGTGTCTGGGGAGGTTGTCTTTTACCAGCAGTGGCACACTAAACCGGGGTAGATAAAAAACACTAAAATGGGTACATATACAGAGGAGGTAGGTAGATAGTAAGTTTATCTTTAATTATCTGCTTCTATTGAAACATTATGTGCACAAAGGTACCTTGACACTTCCAGATTCCCTTCTTAGTAAAACTTCATCTCTGGATGTCACACGTATAGAACCTCCAGGTGATATTGTTACGGGTATTCCTGCTGTACAGCGAATTGGCGGTGGTGTACGATGCCCTTCATTTGGTTCCATCTACAAAAAAGTATGCGGGTTACCCACATATTATGTCTAATAGGTAGATATACCATACTAGTGGACGCGCCGCGATTTCATTCGCGTAGTTTAGTAATACATGCATCTTCAAGCTTCTACCTTGAGTGGTTTAGATTTTTCATACAAACGTTTTATCCCGCTAATTCCCGTTCCCGTGGGAATTTCGGAAATTCCTTCCTTAGTGCACCCCTACGGTACCTAAGCTATGTCCATTCCAAATTTCAAGTCCCTACGTATAGCCGTTTGGGCTGTGCGTTGATATGTCATTCAGTCAGTCAGTCATTCAGTCAGCTTTTCCTTTTATATATTTAGATATGAAAAATTTGAAAAGGTTGATATCTAGGTACGTACCTATAATTTAGTGTATTATGTTTATTATTCGTAATTTTGCACACTAAATAATAACAATTTATGCACTGTTGCCTCAATGTAGTGAGAACATTAACTCATTCAAGATATTGGGAGTTGTTTACAGTGGATACAGTAAAAAGTAGCTAGGTACTTGCAAAGTTGTATAGAATAAAACTATTTATAAATGACAGAGTCTTTATTTGTAAATGAATTATGATTATCAGAGATTCATTTATTATAAAAACAAATATCGCATTCGTCATTTGTGTAATGTTCATATAAACAAAAATTACAATTAAGACACCAAAAGTGCTTAGTACGTAATATAAGTTCGAAAGTACTCCTTTCGTCAGTTTGAAGAATTAAGTGAAGAGGCATATTAGGATTGGTGGGACTGTGACACACAAAACATTGATTTCGTTTTACAAAATGAGTTTCTTTCCACGGCCATTTGACATGTTTGAGGCATAACTTGTAATCTTCTTTCTGAAGATAATTATCAATCGGCAAGTAAACTACAATTGTTCCACCTACGACAATCAAAACAGACTGTTAACATTTTGAACAACCTGTATTTTCATTTTTGATGGGCCGGAACGCGGATCCGCCCTCAAGCTACGGCCAAGTCAATTGTTTTGAGTTCAATACCCAGTTTTTGGCATAAATTTATTCAAAAAGATTACAACTTCGAAATCCACATAAAAAAAGCCTTGTACCGTAAAACGGGGTGAAGTGGGACAGTTTTGCATCTTCTACAGAGATTTGTACAACATTTGTCTATGGTAGGCTATACTACCGAATGTGTAAAAATATGAGTCTCTTGTCCCAGTTTACCTCTACATTTTTCGTTTTCCGTTAAAACAAAAATTCTTTTAGCTACATCGTTAAAACATGCCTGTCCCACATCATACTCACATCGGGGTGACGAGGGACGCCTTAGGGGTGAAGAGGGACATGGGGGTGTTCAGGGACAGTAAAAAAGATGGTAGGGTAAATGCCCCATAGTGACCACTTGCCAATATTTATTAAATAGGTAGGTAGGTAAATAAAAAAGGCCAATTAAAAGTAAGCGCCAACTAAAGACGCTTACATAACTTGTTTTATTACAAAATTTTAAAATTATAACATACTTAGCCTAAGTATAGAATATAGTTTTTGAACACTAATTTTTAGGAACAGTTTGTCAGACTTATTTGTTTATTAATTGGCACTTTTACTTAAACAACAGCCCCCTTACTAATAAAAAGGTTAATCAATTTATAGGTAAGTCACTGCTCCTGTCCCTTTCTGACTTTTGAGGTTTCGGACGAGGACAACAAAGACAGAAATACTGTTTAACAAATCAATTGATTAACTTTCTTAAAAGTATAAGGGTAATTAATAACAAACTTAAATACTTCTTCCAAAACTAATAACAATCAATGAATAATAAAGAAAACAAAGATTCATGAATATATACGTAGGTACCTACATTCATAAAAAACAATTATAAATCCTTTAAACAAAATTCGCAGATAAAATATTCACTCGGAAACCCAACACAATTGCCGCAAACCCAATTATTACATATGATGCATTTTTTACTATCTATTCCGTTGTATCCAATAGAGTCGCATTGGGAGCATTGCTTATAAGAAAGGGCATTTTTACACCCGGATGGTCCATCAATTGCATTAATTTGTGTATCATATCCGATCTGTGTTGGTGCTGCATTGTTCATCAGACAAGTTTTATTAATAACTATATCCGATAATATGGTGATCTTCTTTGAAGACTCATTATCGAAACATTGTTTTTTTTTAAGAGTCGATTGATGAACAATTATCAAGCAATACTCCTTTGGCATCATAAATTCCCCGTAAAGTGATACATTCTTTCGTAGTATTTGGTTCTTTATTTTTTTTTGCCATTCCTATTTTATTTACTTCGGTCTTAATAGTTTTTCCAACTTCTTTAATAATCAATTTATTTTTTCCAATGCCCTTATTTTTTCCAACGCCTTTATTTTTTTCTACATCCTTATTTTTAATTAACTTTTGTCCATCAGTATTTTTGTTTGAATCATTTTCTTTTTCTGCTTCGATATTTTTGTTAATAGTATTATTAGATCTGTTTAAGTTTTCTGTACTTTTTCCCGGCTCAACACACATTTTTTTCTTTTTTTTTCGGGATATTTTCTGTATCACCATATCTCATATCATTCAAAACGTTCAAAAATGCATGCTCAACATAGGAATTTTCTAAGTTTCCATTATTAGCATTAGGTAATCTTTTAAGTACTTCACAACGATTAAGTGGCACAATGCCAGCCTTTCGGAAACCAGATTTTATGATATTTTCAGCGTTATCAGAAAGAGCAATAATCAACTTTTTTAATAATTTTGGGAAAATTGATTTGGGCAAGGAGGCCTCCTTACGGCAGAATCACTTTTCTTCCAATTCAATAATATATCTCGCCATGCACTCTTCATAGGGCGAAAAAAGGCAACATCTAATGGCTGAGTAATGTGGGTAGAATTCGGAGGTAGAAATATAAAATGAATGTTGTGTTCAAGGCACATTTTAATAACATCCATTGACAAGTGAGAGGACAAATGATCGCCTATAAGATATTTTTTGCTATTAGTGTCAGCATTTTTTTTTAAATATGGTACAGCTAACTGTCCCTAAAGCATTCTCCATCAAACCAACCACTTAAACTTCAGTTATATCGGCAATTATTTGGCCCATTTTCACACCAAGTATCATACAAGTGTTGTGCTTTATACACAACATATAACGGTAGCAACGTGCCATTGTCTGATGCTGCGGCCATTAACGACACAGATGTTTTGGTACTGTTAAGGACTCTTTCCGGATATTTAGATCCTCTTTTGACGAGGATTTTTTTTCTTCCAGGATCATCTGCGACATTGGTTTCGTCATAGTTTACAATGTTTTGGCTTGGGACTCCCGCTAAAGTTATTTCTAAATTATCAAAAAAGTCATTTATGATCTGCGGGGATATTTTGGCTCTTGATCGCATAATGTTTTGTCAGATTCTTTGGCAGATGACACTGTTATGTCTTTTAAGAAAACTTTCAGCAAAATCACGTCCCGGCAGATTATTTTTAAATCGTTCAATGATTTTCCCAGATCGGTCTAAATAACTTTTAACTATATAACGCAAGTCCATAATATCCATCGGATACCCCCATTCCGCGCATACATTCAGGTGCTCCACCATGGACTCTTCTACTTCCGCGGACAAAGAAGTTTGCCCTCCAATATTTCTTATATTTTCGTTTTTAACATGTCTTTCGAGTACTGATTTAGATATGCCATATTTTTTTGAAGCAGACCTATAACTTTCTTTTTTATTTTGAATAGACTTCATTGCAGCAGCCATAGTATCTGCATCATGTTTTTTCAAAATTCGTCCCCGAGGGTCAGGTACATATCTACGGGGCATTTTGCCTGTGAACAGAAATAAATAACGCAATTAATCACGTTGTCTAGACAAAATGTGAAAAAATAGATAGATACACAATACGCAACTTTCTCCTAATCTTTGCCTTATTGTCCCGCTTCACCCCATATGGAGAACTGATGTCCCGCTTCACCCCGAAAGTAATCAAAAATGGTACCTGTTTGCTAATTTAGATAAAACTCCGTAAAATCTGTATAAAAACAGAAAAAAATGTGATTTTCATATAAACCGATAAAAAACTTACCTCAGGAAACGATCCAAAATCACATACGTTTCATTAATACCACCACAAAATTATAAAGTTTTACAGCTTAAAATTTCGGTGTTTTCGCTCATCCACTTTGAAGTCGTCTGATCGTAAGAATGACACATTGATTGAAAAAAAACACCTGCCAGACAGAATGTTTTCTGTCTGGCGTGTCAATTGTGCCAGCTATGAAATATAATTTTGGTAGAATATTATTGGATATTTAGATAGATATCTAACAGAGAAAAAAAACCCGAAACTGTCCCGCTTCGTACATCAGTCCCGCTACACCCCGCTTTACGGTACATGAAAATCAAACTCTGAATGTAACACGTATGATGATAGTAAAATAACAGTCGCAAAAAATGTACTTCAATTTTCCAACGGTCACCGCTAGTGAATTTTTGATGAAATTTTTAGTTATATGACTTTTTATTAGTAAGTTTTATGGAAAACAGGTTCTGCATAAATCAATACAACACTTACCTTTATCGACAGTCACTTGAAACAAACAATAATTAGTAAAAATCACGTTCGTTGTTGCACGCGGAGTATCGCACCATATTGTTTTTTTTCATCATTCAACAGAACGAAATTATGAACGCCAATGAATGATTTGAAAAATAGGATTCACTCTTACGTTCTTTCGGATTTGCCAAGAGAGTTTTGAACCTTATTGTATTCAATGTTCCTTAAAAAAACAGAAAAAATCCCCGGCAGGTGTACGAGCGCGGATCCACGTTCCGGCAGACAACTGATATTGCGTTAAATGGAGGCCGCAGTACATTCTGCAAAAAAAAAAAAATACATTATATTTAAAAATAGATTACATTACATTTTTTCAAAAATAGTCCGGTCTTACCCCGAATGAAATAAAAAGAATTTGTGTTTCTCAAACTTTTATTGAAGGCACGTAGGAAGTACCTACGCGCCTATATTTTAAAACACAAAAAAATATTAGAAAACAATTATGACCTCAGCACATTGAACGCGGAAGCGGAACAAGGAGAATATATCGAGATTTAACTAGCCTTTCATCGATTTTTATTTTGAAATGAACTTGCTGCGTTCCCGCGTTTTGTGTTAGGAAGGATTCAAAGACGCCTGGAGATCCCTGGTTGGTCCGATACAAATAACATTAGATAATCATCTTAGTAAAAAAACAATTAGATAACAATTTAGGACTCAAAATATATCGATGTATCGTCATGACGATATAACACATAGCTTTTCGATTTCGAAAAATCTAGTAGCAACTTAACTTTCTTTACAATACACAAGTAGGGAACATCATCACGATCCACCTTTCGCGTTTCGACAAATTTTAAAGAAGGTTTCTTTATTGTTTTAAAAAACCTTATCGTATAAAGAGATGCTGCATCACAATTCGATATATTTTCTATAATACCAACATAGTATCTCCATGTATTTTTATTGTAATATCTGACCAGAACGGTATCTTCTTTTATGTAGTCGTCAATGTTATTTTTACTTGTCCTTATTTCAGTCTCTTGTTCAGTCTTTTTTAATTCATGTATATGTGCTCTTTTATTATTAGATTTCTTAAATCCTATCTCAGTCTTTATGTTTGGCACTCCTTTTTTACTTATTATTGCTTCATATCTACTTTTTGATCTTTGTACAATTTTAGTATTTGCCTCCAAAAAGAAACAACTTCAGCTACGTGAAGAAATATTATAAATCGGTTAAAATTTATCTGCTAGTTTAATTAAAGATTAGTATAAAAAGCTTCGTAAAATTTTGGCACTACGTTTTTTTCGACTAACTTAAGTATTCCACGTTTCTTTGCGTCAGGGACTTAAAGTTTTTCAGTGTACAGCTTGCTTAGTGTCACATTATTATCAAGAACCGTCGACTTGTTGCGTCTTTTTCTTAAAACTGTCACTGACCTGAATTCTTCGTCTTCGTAGGAAGTTTTAAAGAAAAATTTGTCATTGCTGATATCATCCACCTTAAGAATCTTTATATCTGACCATTTAAATTTATTATTCTCATCATCTATATTGTAGCTTCCTGTAGACAGAGGTTTGAGGTCGAAAAAAATCTCGTGTCAGCTCTTCAACGGCGTATGGCTTTCCATTTTTTTTTTGCCGTTTTTATCAGCGTGATGTACTGTTCTGGGGCATAAATTGGAGATGATTTTAGTGCTCTTGTAATGTTTCGTTGGATGACTGAATGGACGGAGTCGCCTTCGTTTTGGGTGTGTCCTTTTATCAGAAATTTATGCGTAATGCTTTTGATGTTTGACAACGATCGAACGGCGTATTGGTACATAGTATTTTATATATAGGTATTTTATATATTTATATAATCATAATTATATTGTTTATTATTTCTCTCAGCAACAAACTAAATTTTTTATTATTCAAATGACAAATTGGTTTCTGAGGTCCTTATTATTTAAACCAAAACATGAACAAAGATTTTCTTTTATTAGTTAGGAAAAATAACAAAACATAAAAATTTATAAGAATTAGGTACGTGGATTTTCATGGCAGCAATTTTTTAAGTATGTTGTAGGTACTTTTAAACAATAATATAGGTACACAGTAATATCGAGTGTTACAAGTGAATTGTCACTTATATTGTAAATAAAATTAGGGGCAACTACTAAATCACAATTATTATGGCAGATTATTATTATTAATCATACATTTTGGAAAAACAAGACAATTCATGTCACTTTTAAATAAAATTTGAGGTTTAATTACTAAATCACAAATGGGAGCTTAATTACTAAATCACAATTGGGAGAATAATTACATCACAATTGAGAGCTTAATTACTAAATCACAATTGGGAGAATAATTACTAAATCACAATTGGGAGAATAATTACTAAATCACAATTGAGAGCTTAATTACTAAATCACAATTAATATTGCTGATGTTATTACTATACCTTGTAAAATTAAGTTTTTTGATTGGTGGTGTATCTATTCAAGAAAATAATTCACTTAACAATTAGGTAGGTACTTAACTAATTTTCTAAAATCACAATCAGCCTTTTATTGCATTTTTTTGTTTATATTTTCATAATATACCTACTTTACACCTCACCAACGTCGCCGTCGTCGCCAAGAGAAAAAAGTGATTAATTTTCGGGAGAAGTTATTAATGCGTAATCTCTATGAACGGGTGAGGGTGTATATGACGAGCCGCTTGGCCTGCTTGAGTTTTGTAAAGAGATTGGCCTGGGAACGTATTCCGAATCTTCTGCAATGTCAATGAAGTTAGGGGGCTCAGTAGTCGGTCTCTCAGCAGTGTCATATTGGTTAGACATATTTGAGTTCATCAATGGATCGGTTACAATTACAATTCGTTCATTAGGTATATCCAATACTTGTTGTGTTTGGTTGTGAATAGACGCTGAACTGCTTAAGGACTGTTTAAAATTTAAAACTGTTTGTAATAATTGTATTCTCAATTGCAACTTTTGGTCTGATGAAAATTGTTTGACATAAGGCAGAAGCGACCGCAGAAATGATTCATCTTCATCCATATCCCCTAAGATTGTTCTGCTTTCTGAATGACGTAAGTTGTTGTTTTTCATCAGTTGATTGCCTTCTCTTAGTATTTCTAAATACTCCTCATCGTAACAATTAGTCTTGCTTTTCGGTTGCGTCTTTGGTCGTTTAGAATCAGTTGTTCCAGTATCTGAACTCTGCTCTGTGATGTTTAATGTTTCGGCACTTTGTTCGATTTCGATAGAAGATTCATTATTCTCTACTACTGTGAATGGCAACAAAAATAGCAGGGAATCAAAGTAAATATGCGATACGCCTCGAGCTCTGTGCGAGCACTACATATCGGACCATTATCCTATGTCGACTGTACTAGGTATATGAAAATAAAAATCGATAGACCATTTCAATTATTTATTCTGTAGAATTCTTATTTTACTTCCAGATTTATTGGATGACGCAGTTCGTGATTTTGATTTACAATAAAAATTAAGCTTCACTGTTATCATTAAGTTAATAATGAAAACAATATGTTCATAACATGTAAATTCCAGTAAGGTAGGGTTAGTGCACCGAATGTGATTAATAATACAATCAAACATTGCTTTTTGAACTTTATGCCGAAAAATTATATTTTCATTACATTGAAATAATTGTAGAGCTGAATTTATTACTAAAACAAGTTGGTGCGATGGTGTTTTCAAACTTGTGGTATTACAATTATATGACTTATTTAAAATAAGAATTTGCTTTTCGTCTTTTAAATCTTTTTCCTCTAATAAGGTCTGGAGGCAGTTGTCGCAGTTATAATGGCCCAGACATTTTTTTGCAAGGTAGCCGGCAAAGTAACTTACAGAACACTGTTCAAATTTTGCAACTTCTGCACTAGGATTGTCAGGACTCATCTCAGTACCCAACATCTCATTGGAGCTAGTGCTTGGAACTGGCTCATTTGTAATGACGTTTTCTTTCATGCTGTCATTTTTTTCATTTTCAGTCTCTTCAGCTGTTCTTGTTTCACTCTGTGAAATAATATTGTCAGGGTTCCCCTTATTATGATGAGCATGAGACCCAGGGGACCCCGAACAAAGAAAAATAAAAAAAAACAACTAGTTGGTTGTTGCCTCTTTTATTATAAAAAAATCCTATTCTTATTTAAATAGTATATTACAAGGACCTCGGGTCAGGGCGTGGGTTACTGCTTCCTTTTTTTATATTTAAAAAAAATGTACCTCCTTAGAATGTGGGCGTCTCACTCCTGACGGCAGCGCAGTGGACCGGGGAGTGAGGGCACCCACCCCTTACCGGTATGGAACGCACTCACGGAGCAATCCCGTGGTATATTCGAACGAACCTCCACGTAGTAGACGTCCAAATGAAGTAGCAAACCGCCAGTCGAAGAAGAAAAAACGTGGACGACGAGGAGAGAAAATCGTAGTGTAGAAAAAATAAAGTCCGTAGAGTAGACAAAAAAGAAAAACGTAGACCCTGGAAAGAAAAACACAATTAGTGTTATGCCCTCCTTTATTAAACCTATCCCAGCAAGGAGAAGAAATAGGTATTCTTACCTCCCAGCCCACACCAAACCTTCACCCGTAAAAGGTGAAAAACGCCGTCAAGGTCACCACGTGTGAACTGGAGGAACAAAGTACTCGTTAGAATTTCACAAATATGAATACGAATTCCTATCGGAATCACAAGAAATATGCTGGGATCTTACCAATAAAAACGGGAAGAGGAACGCAATATCTTATTGCGTATTTAGACTCCTGCGCACTTTGCCGGCGCAGGACAAAAAAACGGTATTCCGTCAATCGAATTATTCCTGAAACAAGAAACATTATCGGTAATCTGTCGTTTGCCAATGAGATTATCGTCATTTATTCACAATGTCACACGAACTTACCCTTAGACTAAATATTTAGTATTTAGAAGCTCGTATGCATCCGCCATCGCCGACCGGCGAAAACGACAACCTCACTCTCACCCATCAAACCATTGACAGGTTTGACGTCTGAAGTGTCTTTCTTTTGGCAAACGACAGATTTGAATCACCGATTCTCTCTGCCAAACGTTCTGTTTTACAGAACGAAAAAATGTAAAAGTGCAACGTTACAATAGAAAAACTTTCTTGGTCGTCTTCGCAGTTTTTTGTTGATGGCAGTTTCATCAAAGCATAAATACAATTGCTTCTGAAAAGAGTCCGTATATTTGTTGCTGTTGGGTTTCTGTTAAATCTATCCTTTTGTCGGAACCTTGCAAAAAGATTTTCCAGGACGTCTTGGTTCAACTTACTAGTTATAAGATAGTGGAAATTTCTTTCAGTAGACAGTTCTGAAAATAGTTGCAACACTGCCTCACAAGTTTGTACAAGACCAGCAAAACATGGTGGTCTAGTAAATACAACATTAATTACTCCTGATTTGGTACATTTTTTCAGTTTTTACTGCAGCATACATTGAGTGACTAAAAACTTGAATATCCAGACTCGCATTCATTTTTTGGAATGAGTTTGGGTTGATGTGACTTAAATTTTTCGTGAAAATTATATAAAATCGTGCTGAAATTTTTGTTAGGGTTCGAGATTTTGAAAATCAAAAGTTTTAGTGATGTCGCTGAAAGATATTTCTTCATCATCTAAAACATACCTAGTTACTATGTAATAAGTTATTTCTCACACTTTTTACAAGGTGAGGTGCATATAGGGCATATATTTTTTTTCCATTGCAGAAAAAAACGGCGCTTTTGCAGTAACACCCATATTTTTGAATTTTTTTTGATTAGTTGTCATCTGGTCGCACACAACAGCAGTGGGCAAAAGACCTATGTTAAATAATTTATTTAAGACACTTTTCAGTATCAACTCAAGGTTATCGGCTTTTACATTTGAATGTGATAAGTAGTATGCCACTGGAATTTGCCAGTTAGATTATAGTCCTCTCACGAGGAAAACAAGAACGTATTTGGCCATATTATTTGTACGTTGATTTTCACCAAAATCTTCGAAACCATCAATGGTATCATATTTTTTTGAGTAGGTACTCTGAGTTAGCCATTATAGACATTTCATCAAATGAAACAATACAATATTTATTGATTTATAAAACAAAGACATACAAAGATTTTTTTCTTCTTCAGTCCATTTTGTAGAACTTCTCTTTTTTCGCTCTTGCATCAGGGCTATAATTATATAACTATAATTTCTGAAATTTCATTTTGGTATTCCACAAATTTTGGTTTTTTATTTACAACCTTAAGTCTCCTTAATTTTTCCTTTAAAGCGTGATTTTACGTCGTAAAATTTTAACAGTTCTCTGCAGTTTCTTACTAGCAGGAGAATGTGATGTTGCCAATTGTTCCTGTTTTGTCTCTTTAAATAAGCACCTTCGAGACAACCTTACTGTTTTGGACGATTGTGGTGTAGAGCAATCTTCAGATGGCGTCAGATTTCTTTTGCGATTCAGATAAGTTTTTTGAGGTGTCTTCACTTTCAAGTAGCCAGGAGATTCCGGACCTAAAAAGAAATTACTAATTACAAATAATAACACACAATACCTACTTGTCTGCTGATACAAAATATGTTGATATACAACAGTACATGTATTTAACCAATATGTAATAATGTTTGTTAGACCTTGATTACATGTATCAGGATAATAATATCCTATAATAGATCAGAACAGTGTGTGAATTGTTCCGGATTATTATTATTATCCAAGTATAAAGGGTTCCTATACAAATCATCATCATCATCATCATCAGCCACATAACGTCCACTGCTGGACGAGGGCCTCCCCCAATGAGAACCGTCATTTGGGGTGAAATGCCAGTAGTCGCCACGCTTGGCAGGCGGGTTGGCGATCGCAGTGGTGGTTTAACTCACAGAGAGCGCTGCTGCCCGTTCTCTGGAGAGCTCCCTCGGTCGCCTCTTACGACCCCCATGACGGAAAAAGTTTGGCTGGGGTGGTGACACATGTATTCTATTCGCCGTCACCACAGGGCTAACACAAATGTTTTACACTTATTTTCACACAGAGGCCAGCCGACACCTACAGTCCATTACCACAACCTCATGAAAGAGGTCTGTACGCCACTCCAGCGTTTTAGAGTTTTTATTGAAAATTAAAGTAAAATTAAACATTATATAGATACTAAGGCACAGAATAACAACGACATTTCTTATGAGATCAAAAAAAAATCATACAATATCAACTAGGCGAAAATTATTCTCCCCAATTCATGAACAACACATCGTCATCAATGTAGATTTTTTAATCTTTTTTTAATATATACTATTCTCTTATAACGTATAGAACATCATCCTTCTTGACAGTACATTTTCCATCCTTAGAGTACCAGGACCATCCACCATCCACCTGTTTCTGTAAGACTTTAATTGTAACCTGATCTTCAGTTACTTTCGTGATGCAACCAGGGAATATTGTTTCTTCATCATTAAAAAAGCAAAAATTGTCTTTGGCAAAATCACTGCTTCTTTAGTGCTTACTAAAATACCTCCCAAACTGACTTCATACTCCTTCACTTCCGTATCAGATACCAAGTCCTCAATACATACGACCTCAATTTTATCTATATCATGATCGTGTATTCAAATTTTTTGTTGCTCTAAATCCTTAACAGTTGGCTTCTCAATCTCGTGTATTTCAGCTTCTACAGTCATGCAGATATTCGTTTCTTGTACATACATTCACGTACGTAGATTCATTGTCACTCATTAATTCGTTCTGTCCGTCGTTCGGTTCATCGGTCTTTTGGTCCACCTTCTTCTTTTTATTTTTTGACCCAGTTGGCCGTCTCCTCTTCTTCCCTGCAATTTTCTCTTGAATTTGAGATTTTGCATTAGCTTTGTCGTCGTAATTTTTTTGTACTTATTCTGCTGCCACACTCTTACCCGAAGTGATGGGTAGCTGAAACTTCCTTCCCTTCTGTACATTCAAGTCTCCCTGCCTTAGTTCTTCGATATAGTTTATAAAACTATTTCCAACAGATTCTGCAACTTCCGTTGGGGATGTATACGACGGTAATTTGTTTATGACTGAATGGAGAGAATGGTATCAAACCACAGCTTCGAAATCCAGCTTTTACATTGTCAGCCGAGGTATCATTAATGTTTTGCAGTGTTTTTGCAGAAGCTGGGAAAAGAGAAATTTTGGCAGTGTTTGTACCTTGTAATTATCGCCAACCCGCCTGCCAAGCGTGGCGATTACTGGCATTTCACACCAAATGACGGATCTCATTGGGGGAGGCCCTCGTCCAGCAGTGGACGTTATGTGGCTGATGATGATGAAAATCTTCCGTCCCTCTTGTTTGTCGACGTGTGGAACGAAGTGCCGTTCCAACCACTCTTCAAAAATTGACGTATCAATTCATCCCGATTGCGACACCGCCATTCGGGAGCCTGGAGGGGCCTGAAACAGCCATTCTATTCACTATTTCTGTTGAAGCCACCTCACACACACAGTGTAAAACAACATTCAGAAAAACACGCGAAATTTTATAGGAAAAGTTATTGACAGATATATTTTTTTAATTGTTTGTTGTCTATGTGTCGTTGCGTTCCACTTCATTGTATGCGCTAAAAAAACAAAGGTTGCCATACAAAAAAAAAAATAAAAATTCATTTGTTTCACTTCATTCAAAGTAAGTACCAAATTGACTGTAATAGTTTTATAACACTTGCCGAAAAAGGTTTGGCTGTTTTAGGAGGTTTAGGTTTTCCTAAGGCCAGTTATAAAGGGGTCAGATGATATTAATAAGTAATTAAAAATATCCGCATTGCAAGCAATACTAGAAGTTTTTCGAGAGTGCCCTTCCCTTATTTTTCGAACCTCTTTATTCCTGGCCTCTTGGACCTCTTGGGCCATTTGCCCAATAGGAATCATACAATCTATAATATACAAATCAAAGGCACTTTTCGTTGTCACGCTTTTGTGAGTTGCAAATCACAGTTCACGAACATAATTCGGGAGGTTAAATTCATTTCTGTAGCTACTAACTGGCTTATCTGTGATGCGATCTTGTCGCATTCTTCTCTTATGATTTCAGCAGTTTCTTTTTTGTACAGGAGTTTGATAGGCCGACAATATCTTGGTGAAGATGGCCTAGGATTTTGCCAAATCAATAACCCATCTCCAATTGTGAGCCTTAAAAGTACTAAAGTGGTGCAGATCATTGATTCATCCGAACTTGCAGACGAAGCCATTCTTTGCTTATAACGGCCACATGATCCGTCACAGCCCCATTTCAAATATAACTTGTATTTAGTGTGGTTGACTCCTTCCAAGACTTCTTCTAAATATTAACAAAGTGGTTGCACTGTATTTAGTAATTCTTGCAAAGAGGTCTCAACTGATTCTTCTGTTATCACTAGTGCCTCTATAGGCGGCTTTTTCATAAGGTTGATATAAATTATAACCCCTTTCCTAGATTCTCTGTAAATATTTTTATATTGAAAAACGGACAGTTTGTTCGCAACAATAAATCCCACGGCCTCATCCGGTGTGTATGGTGGTTCATTTGCCTTTCTTAACGCATCCTTATATTTTTTTGGTCTTTTGGGTGACGCCAATGCTTCTGTCGCCAATGTTTCAATGCGTCCCTCTTACCCGATACATAAGTGCTCTTCTGCAGAAAATTCTTTTACAAGACCTGCCACTTTTCTTCTCCTGCTTTTCAAGATACTTTCTTGAAAGGACTTAGTGGGCCGCCCTTGCTTTTGACTTGCCTTAACACCCACTGTTGTACTCGGGATCTCTCATGGCTGATCAAGCCAGGCTTTATAATTTTCTAAAAATGAACTGAGGCGTTTTCCTTTTATATTCCAACGAAATCTCAATTGTTCACATAAATTCTTTGCAAAGTTCCTTGTTTTAGCGCCCAGCTGCCTTCCTTAGATCCCCTTAGTTCTCCCGGTTGTGTAGTTCCCCAGGATGCG
>SJJU01000572.1:0-11953 GCA_012932125.1 Conopomorpha cramerella | reverse complement strand
GGCGAAAGTATCGATACTGTACTCATGAGTAGTATCGGAAAAAAAGTATCGATACCGGTATCGGTATCGACCTAAAAGTATCGATACCATGAAGTATCGAGTACTTTTCTACTCACTTTCAATTCCCTTTTAAACCTATCTAAGATCTACCTAATGATACGTACTTGAGGCGATAGAGATTTATTTTAGGTGAGACAAGATGTCTATCCAGACATACTTACACTTTAAGCCCTCTTGCACCATATACCTACCTATAATAAATCTCTACCCATGCTGGATATATCCCACATCTGTTTCCTACTGTTTCCGTATAACTCTCCTTCACACACATCTAACCCCTTTTGCCCACCAAAATGCTCTATCTATACCATCAGACACCTAAAATCCTTCCATCTCTACCATATAAAGTAATGTTTTGAAATCTAGGGTCCTAGGGATGAATTAGAGATGAGGCCAGGCTGACTTCGATTGTGTTTTATCGATGATAGGTAGGTAAATGAGTGCTGTCAATGAGCAATTGAATAAAAAAATGATGTCTAACTAAGGTTTATCTAAAATTCACGGAGGGCGCTTACACGTTATACGGCGGCCGACTGATTTTTCACTTTTCCGGTACCTAATGGCCAAACACTCCATTTCCCATTGGGAAATCTAGGACAATCTCAATAATATTTGTTTGTATGGAGTTCAAATTTGGAACGGTCATTTTGAATAATCCTCATTATCTTCTCATCCATACAACTTTTTATAAATGTTTTTCGCTTTTCCGACATCAAATGACCAAACACTCCATTCGCCATTGGAAAATCTAGGAAAAGCTCATTAAAATAAAATTCGTTTGTATTGAGTTCAAATTTGAACGGTAATTTTTAATACATACATACATACATACACATCACGCCTGTCTCCCAGAGGGGTAGGCAGAGACTACAGACCTCCATTTGTCACGGTCCTGACATACCCCTTTCGCTTCATCTACATTCATGAATCTTTTCATACATGACCTTCGGTTTCGAGTACTTTTCACGCCACCTTCGATCAGGACATCACCAATCTGGTCTGTATATGTCCTTCTGGAGCGACCTCTACTCACCCATTACATCACCCATATAATTCTCTTTCGTTAATCGACTTTCATCCATTCTTTCCATATGCCCAATTTTTTTTAATAATCTTCATTATATTTAACCCAGAAAGTTTTCCAATACATACATCCATGGCTTAAAAAATAAAATGGAAAAAAAAACTGCAATTTCAAAAGAATAAAATGAGTATCGAGTACTTTTGGGATCGAAGTATCGATGCTACTCAAGTATCGGATAAAAAGTATCGAGTACAAAAATACTCGATACTTTGTAAGAGGTATCGATACTACTCAAGTATCGATACTTTTTGCGTGTCCCTATTAGGAGGGCTTCAGGGAACGACTGAGGAGTCCATAGGAGTCATTGTTTATATACTTTCCAAGTTTTCTACATTAACTTTTTTAGTATTATACACAGTACAATAAAGTTTATCATTGTAGTGTGACTTATGTTGTAGTTGTGTAGACTCCTTTGTATAACATACAAGATGTAAGTTTTGGAAAAAACTTAGAAACGCACATCTAAAAGGTACGTAACTCGTGCAAGGGAACTTACGAAAATATTTGTTGTTTTCAGGAGTTTCGTAGACTTGGCTACCCTTACATTGCACCGGCGTCATGAGATGGAGTCTAGGATAAACATTTTCATGGAAAAAGTTGGTCACCTGGAAAACAATGTTAATAAATTAAAAATGCAGGTAGTTTTATGATAATTTTATGCCCATAGATTTAATCTTTGAAACTTCAGCATACCTACTGTTTGATGTATTTTTACAGGCTAGAGGTTTAGTAAATCAACTGAATTGTGAACCGGCAGAACTTAAAGACAAGTTCCTTGATGGAATGAAGAAACTTGATGAATATATTTATCTTGCAACAGAGTTCAACTTATCATTTGCGAAACTGGGTAAGCTTCTATTTTTAAACTGATGGTTCTGAAGGTTGCAATATCTATCTATCACATCAATATTATCAAGGCAAAAGTTTGAGAGTGTGTATGTTTATTGCTTCTTCACTTCTAAGTAAACGGGTGGACCAATTAAAAAAAAATAGTATGGAGGTATAAATGTAATAGAGCTGAGAAACCCAGGAGTAACACATAGGCTGTATTTTATCCCGTATTTCCCAAGGGAACTGGATAAATTGCCGATAACTGGCAACACACAAGGCACAGGGCACAGCTAGTTTGTATATAAAAATGAATTGCTGTCTTAGTGTTGCTAAAACTCGAGAATGGCTAAAACAATTTGCCTAATTTTGGTAAATTTGGGCTTTTTATGAGTATGATGGTTAGTAATTAGATTGACACTCCAACTTGCAATTTAAATTGTTATCAAGCATCAACCTTTAGACTGTAGCTTTTGGGCTAGGAGTTAAAATAATATTGGTTCATTAAAACATTGTTTTATAACTCTTGTTATTAAAGAATCACATCAATATGGCACAACATCTGAATTGATAATTAATTTGTATGTTTACAGCTGAAACTTCTGGCTTAGAGTTTACACCGGTTCATGATGTGTCCAACCACATGGCAACAACAGCACATCCAGCGCATCTGTTGGATGTTCTCAGTGAACCTGTTCCGTCAACGTCTATGACAAAGACACCACCAGCCCCACCAGTGACAAATACTACAAAGCCAAAAAAATTGAGACCACCAAAAGACGATGTCCTTATCAACTTCTCGAGTGCATCCTGCTCGCAGGAGAGCATGCCAGAGTCCCGCCAGAGACACGAGGATGTTCAATGCGGACCTCTTGTAGCAAAAATGTCTGATATGAACATTTCAGGTAAAGTCTATTTTTGTAATTCTGGTCTGTTGTAATTTGAAAGTTCTTAAGCATACAGTACGGTACTTTATTCCTATGTAAATAAAACTGAAAATTTAATAATACAAACAGTAAAAGAAATATTTTAATATCTACACTAAGGGCCTTACAAAGAATGGCGGAATTGCTATTTCGAAGATACACAAAGCTCAGCTTGTCAGTTGTATGTCAAATACGGAATAACCAGTTCAAGTAGACCTGTTGTATAAGTGACAACGCGTTTATTGCTAAGGGGGTAATATTATAAATATGAAAGTAATTTAGTCTCTCTTGCTTTCCCACAAAACTACTGGACCAATTTAAATTACATTTGGTATACAGGTAGTTTAAGAGTCTGTGAAAGGACATAGGCTGTGAAAAATAGCATTGATTTTTATATATATAAATAAAATGGTTGTATATCCAGGTCCACCAGATGAGATGCTGAATATTCCAGCGCAGGTTGTCCTACAAACTGACATAATATACCACGGAGTAATAACACATGTGGATGGTCCAGCTCTGTGGATTATCACCGATAATGTTGACGAAGTTCGCAAGTATGACCAAAGTTTTATACAATATATATTATATACGCTATGTTTATTTATATATTTATTAATCTCTCCACACTCATGAGTGCTGGCTGAATACCAGCGTCACGAGCAACCGTGGCAATATGCTGAGTCGGCGTCTCTTTTTTGCTGTTTTTAACATGAACTGTATGTGTAATCCATTGTACTGAATTGTTGTTTGTGTGTTTTTTAGCAAAAATAAATGTGAAAAGAAAAGATGAGGAGCGTCTGTGGTCCAGTTGGTCGGATACTTGACTTGTAACCAGGAAGGAGGTCGCGGGTTCGAGTCCGGCTATCCGGGATATTCCCACCCACTTTCCCACCACTGTGATTCCTGTTAGAGTCAGGATCTACAGCGGCATCCAGAATAGACAAGAGCTCAATCAGTGACGACTGGGCTAGATCCTGGGGGGCCTAGCCTGCTGTCTTGGATCCCACATAGTTATTAAACTAAAGACGGTATAGAAATAAGAAGAAAAAATACATATATGCGCTGCATTGCAATGCATACATATGATTTTTCGGCTTATGCTTAAGTTTATGAGTCCGGCTACTGGACGTGTACCAATGGGACTCCTTTTCAGAGCCTATGTACGCAACGCAACGCTCGTACGGTGAAGGACAACATCGTGATGAAACCCGCACACCACAAAGTGTGTGAACCCTATGACGGCGATGGGCTCACCCCTTATCACGTTGGGTTAAATACGCTCGGTGAACCGTGGGAATTTGCTTATTAAGCAAGTGCCTCGGCCGACCCCGCTTTGGGATTAAAAGGCGTGAAGTGAAGTGTATTATAAATGAATGTCTATGTCTAATCTCGGCAGGTTAATGCACGACATGCGCGACCACTATCTATGCACGCCACCCGTGGTGATGTCGCGCGCGCAGCTCCAATCTCTCACGTACTGTGCCTACTATGACCAGGAGAGCGACTGCCCCTATAGGTGCCTGTTCCTTAGGGAACTTGATGTAAGTTGAACGTACTTTTAACCTTCTTGTTATTTTATTTGTACAATATGGGAAACATACAGCTTTGAAGAAGAACAGTAAAATAAAAACAACATCGTTAAAAAAGATAACGGCGATGGGCTCACCCCCTGTCACGTTGGGCGTAAATACGTTTGGGCATTCGCTTATTAAGCAAGGGCCTCTGCTTACCCCGCTTTGGGATTAAAAGGCGTGAAGTATATTTATATTTATTTAATTTTTTTATTGGTAAAACATGAGCCAGTGAAGTTTCCACTTTAAAATTAGACAAAACATTCACTTCTTAATGCTTAACAAAGTTACTACATCGACACAAATATGATATAGTTAAAAATAAATTAATATTATAATTAAAATTAATTTAGTTATTTCTTGCCTTTCTACATTCTAGGCCGACTGGAAGTCTAATATCCTTCAGGTCTTGATTCCCTTGAGAGTAGTTGTGTTTCAAAATAACCGGCTTAAAAAGCTGTTTCTTTTTATTGCGTTGACATAAAAGTTTTGGTTTTGTTACAGTTTAACCCTTTATCAGGCAGAGGGAATATAGATCCCTTTTAATGTTGAGCCTTAGTCCGTTGAAATACAGTCCAAAATCAATTAATTTCAAACAAACCTTCTGCATGTTTAAAGGTTAAAGGTATTATAGATTTGAATATTTGTTAGGATTTTTTACGCATTAAGTATGTAGTAGAGACTTATGCGCATAACCTTTTTAACTGCCAGCGTCTTCTATGACACAGGAGACAAGTGATTATGAAGTCTATGGTATATGGAATAGATTACAAAACCATAAGGCGGTCAAAAGGTTAGTGAGTTATCAAACGTTGCTCATGTATATATGTATTGCAGGATTCGAGCGAAACAACGGAATTATTCCTGATTGACACGGGCGAGATTCGCGAGTCTCCCGTAAATGTCATCCAGCCGCTGCACCCCAACTTCTTCCAGGTGCCGCCATTTGCGCGGTGCTGCCATCTAGCTGGAGTAAGTCGCTGCACTATACTTGAACGTAAAGCTTACAGCAGATGGCGCTACGTACGTTTGACCCATACGAACCAATGAAAGTCAGGCAATCTTGCAGTGACAATAGGTTGGCCAATCATGACTTGGGTCAAGCGGAACTAGCTGCTTAAGTTTATGAGTTTAGTTTTCCACATTTGACTATTTTGAGATTATAAATAATAGATAGTTCGATCATTGAGCACTTTTCTAAAATTGAAGTATGTTCTATAAAACCAAGAATTTACTTAAATGGGCTCTATAAAGCCCGCCATATTGGATTTACGGAAACGTCACTTTATTTTTCAATTTATGCTTAGCACGCCCTTTCATGAGATAACTACCCACATGAAAAGTGTCTAGAGATCAAGAACATTTTTAGCTCTAAAAAGAAATCTAATTTATTTAAATCAAATCTAATCTTCTGGATTGGTCTCCTACCTAATTCCCCATGCCTGCATCAATGACTTATCACCGCATTTTGAATAAATTATGAATGAATTCAGTTTTTGTAAAATATATTCTTGATTGCAATCTTCTAATATGTACTTGATCCCCAGACACTTTAGATGTGCGTATATTGTAGAGATGCATTAGAAATAATTAGACGCCATCTTGCAAGTGCTGGATTTATAAAAACATCATCTAGTTAATTATGCATTGTCATCCTAACTGAATGTGTATACATAATTTATCTCAGGATATGTGCTTCAAAATTGAGTTGCATTAGATGAATAGTTTAAATCGGGTGTTACGCCGCGAAATTAACCAAAGGCAAGCACCTTCCTTCCAAGCTTACCTTCGTTATTTGCCCGACGTTTCGATACAGTTATATATTGTGTCGTGGTCACGTAAGCTGACTGGAGTACGGCGGCGGCGTCGTTCACTGGTCGCCTGCGAACCCGGAACTACCCTCAAACTGTGTCGAAACATCGGGCAAATAACGAAGGAAAGCTGAATGCTTGTCTGAGTAATTTCGCGCCGTAACACCCGGTTTAAACTATTCATCTAATGCAACTCAATTTTGAAGCAGATATCCTGAGCTAAATTATGTATTGCAAATTACTTTTGTAACCAAAAGCTATTAAAAACGAAACCCTAGCTGTGATGGATTTACTTCGATAGATCATAGATGGCATACCGAAATGTTGAGAATTGGCTTTTTTAAATTATCTGTTATGGCTTGGATTAAAAAAAAGATTCTTCTGTCCAATAGTTGTAAACAATAAAAGCCTATATTAGGTTCAAAGCCTTTCTAAGATGCAACACTCACTCTATATTCTCGTCTTTTTCCAGGTAGATATACTAGGCCATCAAAATAAGGAAACTACAACCAGGCTCGAGAACTTTCTGAAGAACTACATCGGCGAGCCGTGCGACATTGAAGTTGACGATAAGTTAGTGTCTTTTCTTATATTCCGTAACGATCTTCTGATGCGTGATTAAAAAGTTTTGTATGCAATGTAAGTCGAGGGCTCTGTTGACGGATAATATTCCATATTGTCATTAAGAAAACATAATAATTTTAAAGAAATAACCGACTTCAACCATTTACTAGTCGCGCCTAATTTTTTTATCAAATTCCCCTCGATTTGTCTGGTCTGCTATCATCAAACCCTGATTTCCTTATCATGAGAACGCCTTTGAAATATCTTCTTTCCAACAAAAAAAAAACATCGAAATCGGTTCGTAGTCTACAAGGTTATGCGCGAACAAACATAAAAAAATATATACATATACAGTCGAATTTAGAAAGCATCCTTTTTTGAAGGCGCTTATAAATAAGGAGCTAAAGCAAACCGAGATAATATGGCAAAGTACAGCTGTTAAGCTCATGTCAGTCATTACTGTCAAACTTTGTTTGGAATGTATGACAATAATGACAGTTTTCCGCCCGAAAATCTGTCAGAAAAACGTCAAAGAAAATCCCCATTACTGTTGTGTAGTAGGTAGTCATAGTGGCAATGAAAAATTTTCAAACTCCAAAAATAATCTTATTTAGATTATCATATCTCTTATCTTATTTATTAGGCCATAGAAAAGATGCATTTGTAACATGTACATACATAAACAAAAAAAAACTTAACTGTCACCTTCAATACTGACTGCACGTCCTCAGTGATGTTGTTGACATTAATCCCTCTTAGTGCAGCTAGTGCCATCGTCAATAATTAAGAGAACCAAGCAGTTTCATACACCGAAAATCCTATTAGGTCCTTCACACCGGTCCATCTACCCGACAAATATGCTACAGCCGTTTTTAACTCCCGACGCAAAAACGACGGGGTGTTATAAGTTTGACGTGTCTGTGTGTATCTAACGCTACGTCCTCAGTGAACAAATTGATGCGATGCGGTGCGGATTTACTGCGATCCGGTACGGATCGGATGGAGTGTCCTGCCTGAACTTACATTTCGCGTGAAGTTGCGTTTTCCAACAAACATGTTCAGGCGCCGTCGAATTATTTTGTCAGAAAACTCATATTTAAAGTATTTACCATTTGCTATTCAAGGAATATGCAAGAATGTTACCGTCTACATTTGATTATATTGTAAATAAAATAAAAAACGAAATTTAAATTGTTTGTTTTGATGTTTCGTACGAAATTCGTCCGAAAATCGCAAGCGGAATTGACATTTCCGCAACGCAACTACTCGTACGAATGTCAGTCGGAAAGACGTAGGACACTTGTATTGATTACGAAGATTTGAAATTGACAGCGTGCGTTCGTGCGGCGGACATCGCATCGGACCGCATCGTATCAAATTGTTCACTGAGGACGTAGGGTAAGGCTACCAAGCGGATGATCCGATTTTAATACGGTTTTTTTTAAACTGATTAGATCGAGCGTGTTCTTAGCTATGTTTGATCGATATTTTGTTCACCCACTTAAAAGTTGGGTGAGTGAAAGTTGAGTGGGGTGAAAAATTTTACTTGAATAAATATGTCCAAGTGGGGTATCAAATGAAAGAGCACGACTCTGAATCTGTTTATCCATTCTCATACGAATTATGTCATATTGTTTACAGTACTTCAGAATCGCTCGGAGTCTTCATACAGTTGCAGAGTAAACAGTATTTGAACCAAATTATGATTGACCAAGGGTTGGCTGCTCCTGGTAAGTATACTTGCGTGTAAAAGAACCCTGAGCAGTGGTCTTAGAAACGTTGTTGGGCACGCCATAGTAATAGTTATTCATATTGACGAGCTCAACAACGTTTCTAAGATCATTGCTCCGGGGCCTTTTACACTCTGTATATACGTACCTATATGTTAATCATTGCTGTCAGCTTCAATTCAACCGCAATGTAAAGTAACATGTCATTTTTTAATTTATTTATTTCGTTTCGTTTTGAAATAATGTCCATTAAATTTAATTGTACCTGCATTAACTAATATAGTTTTAAGTCTTGTATGTATACCTACTAATAATTTGGGCTCCTGTTGTCTGAGATATAAAAGATAAGATAAGAGAAAAAAAAACACACTTCACGCCTTTTAATCCGAAAGCGGGGTAGGCAGAGGCACATGCTCACACACCTTGTGGTGTGCGAGTTTCATCACGATGTTGTCCTTCACCGTACGAGCGTTGCGTTGCATTGCGTACGTAGCCTCTGAAAAAGAGTCCCTTTAGTACACGACGGTTAGTGTTCTCTACCTATATTATGCATGTCAAGTGTATATAAAACAGATCACAGTGGCGTGCAATTGGAGAGGCCTATGTCCAGCAGTGGACAAGTATGGGCTGATGATGATAATGATGATGTGTATATTTATCTACATATATACCATACTCTGGAATCACTCAATTTAAAGTTGCGTACTTTGAAAGATATACGCATACATAGAGACAGACAGCGGAAAGCGTTTTTGTTCTCACAGTATCATAGTGTTTACATAGTATAAACCAAAGTTGAAAATACGCTACGGATTTTATTGCGGTTTCTTTTAATAGATAGAGCGGATTCCATAGGAAGGTTTATATGTATGTTACATGCATATGTTATCAGGGAAACACTATTAATCTATACTTAATATTATAATGCTGAAGAGTTTGTTTGAAATGAACGCGCTAATCTCAGGAACTACTAGTAATGTATATTGGCAAAACAACGTTTGCAGGGTTAGCTAGTATACTATGCAATGATTTATAGCCAAGTTAGGCCTACCAGTCACGTTGGTATAAATACGCCTGGTGAACTGTGGACATTTGATCGGCAAGCACTTTTTTATTTCCTGCCAGTGCCCCATTCTTTGCCGGGTCCAGCCCCGGTGGTGACGAAACCGGAAGATACGAAATTCACGCCGGAAGTGACGTCGTCACGGACTGACAGCGACATTGACATACTGGCTTGTCCGGAGCACGAGGATGTCTTGGAAGCTGTTACTGTAAGTAATGGATACATAAACTCACATCCGTTATCCTTAGTGGGATGAATAGGACCTGATAATACTGGCACCAATAAAAATTGCAAGATCGAAAACTGTTTTTTTTAAATAAGGTTTTATACTGAATAATTTATTGCGTTCCACAAAACCTCCCATGTTTTCTGACAGGTGGCTTATTACAGTTCTCAGAAATGTCAATAGATGGCACTACCTAGACAGGGTTGTCATTTCATATTTTTATTTTTTGTTGACAATTCTAAAATGAGTTTCTGCTTAAGTTCATGTCTGATTAGCGCCATCTGTGAGATGTTTTGGAACTACTTTTGACATATTTGAAGCTTTCAGAAAACCTCTCATTGTGATGATGTAGATGGTAAAATAATACAATTAGAAAACTAGTACAGCATTGTGGACCCTTATGGGCAAAGCAAGGATTGGCAACTGAAGGAGAGGACGAGAGGCTTCCGTAGCTGACCCACGTGCGTACGCATACGCATAGAGCTATTTTATTTCTCAGATAAAAAGTCCTGGCTGAGGGGTCACTAGTTGGTCGGAGTCGGCTTTAGAATAAAGACGTTAACTGTATTTTTTTTATTTATTACTACCTATTGGACGTCCCGCGATTTCATTCGCGTAGTTCAGTATGTCACACAAACTATAGCACCCTCTATACTGCACTAAGTCCAACGGGATAAAAAAACATCCTATATTATTCTCCTGGTTCTAAGTTACGTCCCCACCAATTTTCTGCCTAATCGGTTGAATCGTTCTTGAGTTATAAGTGTAGTAAAAAACCCGCCTTTGTTTTATATACCTACTAGTGGACGCCCCGCAATTTAATTTGCGCAATTTCGGTAATTTATGTAAAATACATCACCCATCACACATATGTATAGCATCGCGTCCCACAGGATCGGGATAAAAAGTATCCTATTTCCGTCTCCTGGTTGTAAGCTACCGCCTCAATAATTTTCAGCCAAATGGGTTCACCCGTTCTTGAGTTATAAGTGGTGTAACTAACACAACTTTCTTTTATATATATAGATTATTTCTAAAATATTTCGATAAGGTATATTTAAAGTCCAGCGATGTCACTATTCAGGGTTACCACAACAACGACGAACGGGACATCTGCAAGCATTACAAGGGTGGCCCTGACAAGTCCTGCTTCAAGGGGCCGCGCTGTAAGAAGCGACATGTCACCATGCACCCCGGTTAGTCAACTTTATGTTATATCTGTCTATAGGTCTTGTTACAAATATTTTTTTTATCTTTAGTTACAAATATCTTGTTACAAATATATTTTTACTGTCTTACCCTACGTCCTCAGTGAACAATTTGATACGATGCGGTCCGATGCGATGTCCGCACGAACGCAAGGTGTCAATTTCAAATCTTCGTAATCAATACAAGTGTCCTACGTCTTTCCGACTGACATTCGTACGAGTAGTTGCGTTTCGGAAATGTCAATTCGGCTTGCGATATTCGGACGAATTTCGTACGAAACATCAAAACAAACAATTTCAATTTCGTTTTTTATTTTATTTACAATATAAACAAATGTAGACGGCAACATTCTTGCATATTCCTTGAATAGCAAAGGGTAAATACATTAAATATGATTTTTCTGACAAAATAATTCGACGGAGCCTAGACATGTTTGTTGGAAAACGCAACTTCACGCGAAATGTCAAGTTCAGGCAGGACACTCCATCCGATCCGTACCTGATCGCAGTAAATCCGCACCGCATCGTATCCGCAACGCATCGCATCAATTTGTTCACTGAGGACGTAGCGTGAGTCTATCATAGAATGAGACAACGCTGGAGTTCCCTAAACAAAGTCAAATCAAATAAGTTTCATAATTATCAGCCACATGACGTCCACTGCTGGACGAGCGCCTCCCCAATGATTTCCATGATAATTGGGTGGAAGGGGGGGGGGGGTCAGTTATGCCAGTAATCGCCACGCTTGCTGATTTGTATTCACTGCCACCTTGGGACGCCATTGCATAAAACAGTTTTTGCAAAAGTACACTTCAAAATCATTCAAAATATACCTTTTGAACTCTTGTCATCCAATGGTTGATAAAGCCTGGAATGTCA